>APFE030646136.1:0-12142 GCA_000404065.3 Pinus taeda
CCTCCTTCAAAGGGATAAAGTCCTCCTTCAAAGGGATAGCTCCTCCTATCAAGGGATTAGCTCCTTCTCTTTTGGGATGCATGAACCACTTTGGAGTGAACAATCCACTTAAAATCCTTCTAGAAACATCTATATTTAACCCAAAAGTGAGTTTTTTAGGATAAACTTGCGCCTTTTTGACTTTCACAAGGGTACGCACCCACCCCTTTACAGACAGAGCGTGCAGATATGCAGGTATTATGAACAAAGGGTGCGGGTCCGCAGGCAAAAGTAGGAGAAAGTGCGGAACCAGAGTAATATTGATTTTCAAAATATTTCTCTCTTTTGCAAAGCTTGACATGAAGAGCTAAGGTCTGAGACTTGCTTAGGAGGCTAGTATAGGTGATGATAGACCCATACTGATTGCAAATAATCATGGTGATGATATTTTTGTGTAACAAGATTTTTCCTTTTCATCAAGTTGAAATTGCATAGTATCAATGATCATATTCTTTTCTTCTAAACATGTTTTGAGTCTAGAAATCTCTTCATAAAAACCATCCACATCTATAGCATCCATGTAATCATCATCTTGAAAGGCCATTAAAAGTTTATAGTGATTACCTCGTCCATTTTCATCGCTATTTGATAGTCCATCACTATCTTCATGAGTATAATAGCTTTTCTTATTTGCATTCTGTTTCTTGTTCCATCTAACAGGTCCCCTCCCCTTGTCAATCTTATCCTTATGAGGACATTTGGCAACATAGTGACCTACTCTTCCACAAGCAAAACATTTGAACGGTAACTTGCCTTTGAATCTTCCAGTACCCCGTTGAAGATTTCTGACAAAATTTGATTCTTCTTCTTCTTCTGACACGTGTCCTGACTCATAGTACTCTCCTTTGCCTGAAGCCTTGAAGACAGCTACTCTCCTGTCTAATGGACCTCCTTTCCTCATTTCATAAGCAGTTAGAATTCCGTGCAACTGTGACATTTTAAGGTTTTGTAGATTCTCCTTTTCTTCTATAGCAGAAACTTTAGATTCAAATCTAGAGGATAAAGATCTTAGAAATTTTTCAACCACAAAAGCCTCTTTTATTTCTTCACCCAATTTTTTCATACAATTAACAATCTCATCTACACGAAGAAAGTAATTAGCCACACTTTCATCATTATACATCTTGAGATTTTCATACTGAATCCTGAGGATTTGAAGTTTTGCTCGTTTTACCTGGCCATCTCCTTCATAGCTCAGAACAATCTTGTCCCATATCTCTTTTGAGTATTTAAACTGCATTACCTTGACAAATTCAGATTGAGATAGGCACCCTAATAGAGTATTGACCGCCTTTGCATTTGTCTCATATTTCTTCTTCTCAGCTGGATCTGTAGGAGTTGCTGATGGAAAAGTATACCCTGTATCTATGATATCCCAGACTTCTGTACCAAGAGATTGAAGATAGGCAGTAACTCTTACCTTCCAATATGCGAAATTTGTCCCATCAAAGATCGGTGGCCTAATTGATGCTTCCCTCTCGTAGTTGCTCATGATGAAAGATCTTCTTTCAAGCGATCAAGCTTCTTCTGAAGAACCTAGCTCTGATACCAATTGTTGGAAATAATACTGAGAGGGGGGTTGAATCAGTATTATCAAGTCAAATATTCCTTTTCCAAAACAAATGATATATGCTACTTTAGTTAGTTAAACCCGCGTATATACGCAACTATGTAGAAGGAAACTCGCGTATACAAAACAGACTTTTAATTTTACTTAATCTTTCTGATGATGAACGTTAATCTGTGATGCAGAATCAAATAACCAGTAACCAGAGACAGTAAAGTAGAGCAGAAAGACAATCAAACACAAGAACACAAGATATAAGGTGGAAACCCAATGTGGGTGAAAACCACCTGCTGCAATTCGTCTCTATCTTCTTTTAAAATTAGAAACTTCTTTTACAATGTACTAGTGCAGTCCTTTACCAGTACGCAGGCTGCAACTTGCAGAGATCTACAACCCTCTCTCGTTATCCAGCTTCTCCTGGAAGGGAGATACAACCCCCTTAGCTCTTGCACTAGCCAAGATATTAGTACGTAGGTGCTGGCCTACAGAAAGCTACAACCTTCTCTTTCTTCCAGGGACCACGTTTCATAAATTTTCAGACTGGATCCATGAACATCAATCAATCATCAAGAATCAACCAATCTCCTTTTCACCAATTAGATCTGAATCAAGTGGATACTTCTCTGACAGCTGTACCCAAAACACAGTACCAGAAACCACACACCGAAGATCTAACCCAGAACACTGCAAGCAATAAAACAGAAGCATGCCAAGAGTCACAACTCAAAATATATACGCTAACTTACAGCCTGAAAACTGCGTGCATAAGCTTCCTGCGTATGGAACAACCTGTGTATCGCTACTTTTAACTTTCACAGAGACTTGCGTGTATACCACCCTTCGCTTCACTGAACCTGCAATACAAGATGCTATAAATGATAATTCACTCTTTCAATAATTCAATCATTAATTAACTCCAGATTAATCAGACCTTGTAAGGTCAAAGCAAGCGCCGACATCTAGCAGAATCAAATCATACAAAGATACTATCATTCTAGCTTAAATATTATGACCCATCAATAGAACTTATCCTTCTTTTTGCGCTAAGGTTCCTCCTTCATTCAGATCCAGATCTGCATCATAACCCAATTACCAATATACCATCTATAGCACTTTATCAGATCTTCAATAATAATTCTGATAATCATTTGCCACAAGATCTCCTTCCTCTTTTATAGTCTTAGGCCTTCCACAATACCATGGTCCAAAACCATAACATTTCAATACCATGAGCCCAAAACTAGGGATCAACACATCTGACGAGACGCCATGGTCCAAAACATAGGCTCAAATCCCAAGAACTAACTACCATGGACCAAAAGTATGATCCCCAACATATACGCGCTTTTGTAATGTATAACCCACGTGTATACGCGTCTTCGTCTAGATGAACCTACGTATATGTCTTTTTCTTCTTTCTGAGTGCCTGAATTGGGATCTGTTACCAAAGAGAGTTGCCATCAACGACAACACCTGCGCCATAGCTCCAAACTTGTGCCATAATGCCAACATCGTCCAAAATGTAGAATCCATTGATAATATACTATCATGACCATATTTTCTTATCCATTCTAGTTGTATAGTGTTGAATGCCTAAAATGAATGGAGTGTGTCCCTAATCATCTATGGTACGCACACTTTGAGAATCATTCTTATAAAACACATATTGGGCATGTTTCAATCTCCTCTTTATATTTCCAATGTCGTCACAAGTAAGAAAATTGTTTCACTCAAACTCGTCTCTAGATGAGGTTAACAAGCATCTTTCTACCCATTGAAGTAGTTCGTTACTAACATGGGGTGCATGTTATTCCCTTGTGCCTACAAAATCATCAACCTCTTGTCCATGGCAAGGTTTATCTGCAATATCTATATGGTTCATCTCAACATAAGTGATCAAGGCATGTTCTAGTGCTTTCTTGGATATGTGAACACTAAAATGACATGTGAAACCACGTCTTAGATGCTTACGACGTGGACGACTCCCTATCCCCTTTTCAGGCACTTTTGATATATCATAAGACAATGCATCAATCTATCGATAATCTTCTAACCCATATGAACACCAAAACTTGCAAGAAACAACAAGATATTAACATGACAAAAATTGAATTTAAAGCAAAATTATTTTAAGAAAAACCAAGTAGTAGGAAAATTCTTGATTTCCGAGGGGTGTGAACTCTATATTTTTTATTTCCAGCGTTTTCTTCTTTTGATTTTTTGCTAAAACTTTTTTCAAAGCTTGTTGTAGAAAATGGATTTTTTCTCTCCCCAATAACATACTCATCATATCTATTTGATTTGATCCAAGCCACATTGTTAGCTCCAACCATACTCCAATCAAAATCAAAAGAAGAAAATATTTCATTTTATGGATCTTGCACTTCAAGAGATAGAAGTTGTTTCCATTTTGAACACCTCTACAAGATATATAACTCAATTTAGGTTCTCATAAATTTGCAAAACAAAAATGATATGTGTCACTGGAAAAGTCAATGAGTTTTCTCCTTAAAACACTAGATGGGTATCAAATGCCAATAATTTATCATGTTGATTATCATATTAAGTTAAACATCTATAATTTTCCTTTTTCCTATTTTTATTCACCTATTAACATCTTTAAAATTTACATCTTGAAAATAGCTTGAAATTTGAATTTCAAAGTTAAATATCCACCAAAACCACATCTTTTGAAGTGACATAAGTTTCTCTGTGGTTTCCATTTCTGTGGCTTGCTAAAATTACATGATGAGTGTTTATGAATTTATAGTTATTCTAATTGTTGGGTGCCACGTTTGAATTAGAGAAGCTAAAAGTTAAAAATTTAAATGGTCTTTACATGAAAATTATTTTCATCTAAATTTAATAATGGGTGAAAAGGTGATTGCGGATTGTATTAGAATTATTTTCACTTGATGTGCTAGCTTCTCCTCAGAGTCATCTATTCATTATTATTCTTAAGTTTTAAAAATACCATGGTAACTAGGTGAACCGGTGGTCGGGAGAGCTACAACCCCGGAGAGCTACAACCCCACGAATGAACTTTATCCCAATCTTTCAGAGAAATCGCCTCTGAGACAAGTGTGGTAGAAATTGCAAAACACACCCACAACAATCCTACTATTAGTCTAGCTTCCAATTTAATAGAGTATGGATTTTTTTTAAATATCTAAATCTACTTTAAATAATAAACTCTAAATCAAACACTTCATTATGATTTTTTTTTGAATTAAACGTTTAATCCATTTCAAAAAAAATCTAAACACTATCCAAAGCTAATTAATTACTCATCTATTATTCCCTAGAAATGATACCAATACTAATAAAATAAACCAACTATCAAATAACATTGCTAATGGCTTATCACCAAAAGCCTCTTTGATACATCTAGAGGAAGTGATCTAACTCACTTTGATTAAGAAAAGGGATCCAAATAGCAAGAATATATTAAAATGATAATAATAACATACTTCCATATCTCACTCAAGAATAATAATCTTTCCTTTTAAGAGAAATTATAATAAAATAACATATAAAATCAATATTTTATTCACAAAGATATATTAAATTACCATATAAAAGAAAAAAAATTCATTAGATACTCATGTCCATTTAGGAAAAAAAAATTAAAAAATTCTACAGTATATATCAAAGTTTTCATTAATATTATTTTTGTTGAAGCTTAAATATTAGAAATTGTTATCCCTAAATAATTAATAAATGAAAATAAATACCATAAATAATATTGAATAAAATTTATGTAAAGTATTTTCAAAATCAATTTTATAACCGCTTGATTTATCCCAAAAATATCTACCATACAATTCTAAGCACACTCTGAATTAAATCTCCTAATTTTATTCACAAGAAAGATTAGAATTGTGAAAAACAATAACATTATTTAAAACCATTCAACAAACTACATTTCCAAGTAAACTCATTTTTAAGCATTTTATTAGAGTCAATTCATCGTCGTAAATATATGGATTTGTTTTTATGGAAATTTCATTAAAAAATAAACACTCTAGCTATCTGTTTTTTTAATGGAAATTTTATGGAAGGCACTTGTTTTTATGGAAGTTTAATTGAAAAAGCATTCCTTAGTATATTGGTTAACATATTGAGCTCATTGCTTTCTCTTTCTTTCTCTCTATATAGTTTTTATTTCATATTTTATCATGTTGATTTATAACTTTTTAATTTTACTTTATTTCTATTTTTAGATTTTTAGTTAATCTAATTTCAAATCCCAATTTTAAGATCAATTTTGAAAATAAAAGTTACTACTCAATATTTGAAAATGTAAATGATATTAAAAGTAGATTTTTTTAAGTATGTAAGATTTCGGTTACCCATTTTTTTTTAACATATAAAAAAGCAGACCAGGTTTTTTAATAAGAGAAGATTTGATAAAAAATAAATATTTAAAATTTAAAAATTTATTTTAAGTAATTTTATTTTATTATTTTTCTTAAAGAAAATTATTATAATTTGAATTTTTTTGGGTTAAAATTCAGATTTTTTCCTATGTGCACTTGTAAGGTGACAAATGACACAATGATTTCAAAATTGACAAAATTGTAATTAACTTAAATAGGGATCTGTTTTTATGGAAATTTTACTGAAAATTAAACACTGCAGCTATTTAATTGCCCCATATGAAAAACACTAAATATATTAGAAAAAAAAAAATTGAACACCGTTTAAAGTGCTTGTTGGGTGCAATAATATGGAAATTTTGTGAAGGAAAGCATAGCCGAAAAGGAGTTACTCGTAGAAGACATATCTCCCTCACTTCAACCGGTTTCCAGTTTGTTTCAACTGAATTTGAAATTTGTAAGACGTGATCTTAATTTTTGATTGACTCTGCTCCCTTGAACCAAATTAATGGTATAAATGAGGCAACGTGGTTTTCTTTGCTCATTTATATCATTGTAAAGAAAACCATGTTTCCCTGTCTCCTTAACATGTCTATTATTATTATTTTAAATGAGTGTGAATTGAAAATTTTAGATACACTTTAGAATTAATTTTTTTATTATCATGATTGGGAATTGGAAAATTTAGATAAAGTTTAGAATTAATTTTTTTATTATCATTATATCTATGTCATAAATGATATAATATGAAGCATAAATATGGTTTAATAAAGTTGAGATATCTCAATTCTATTTAAGTTATCTTAATAAATTCCATATCCCCTACACCTCATTAAACAAAAGAAGTCCAACATATCCTTTTATATTAAAGTTTTTGATAATGAAATTATAATACTAGATAAAGGGTTTGTCATTCATATAATATTTATATAGTTTTTGACCTTTGATATTTGTACCATTTGTTTAATATAATAGATAATACTAAGATAAGGGTTTTATCATAGTATATATAATATATATAATATATATATATTAAAATATGATAATTAATATATATTATATATAGATATATTTATATAGTTTTTTGACTTTGAAATATTTTGGACGCATTTAGTAGTAAGTAAGAATATTTGTACCACCCAAAGGATCTATCTATTCTTGCCAGCTCAACCACATAGAGAATTGAACTTGTGACCTCATAATAACCAAAATGATTTAAGGACATAGACTCAACCAATTGAACAAACCCTCAAGGCTACTATTTTAATAAGTATATTTAAAAAAATCTAAAACTATGATAGGTGAAACTATTAATCTAAGTCACACTTTTTGCTAAATGAACACATAAAAAAATTATTTCCATACCCTCTATAAAAATATTTTTAAGCTTTTAATCAAGATATTAAAACATTCAAACACTTGTCAAAAGAACTTAGCTCAAATGATATATTGGCTCTTGTTACATTTATGAATTTTAATTCTACTAGATAAAATAGTGATAAAGGTTACTTACAAAATTACTGTATAATTAACTAACCCTTAAAAGAAAACTAAAAAATCGAAACAAAATTATATAATCTTAATTTAAATATATAGTTTTAAAGAAGTTTTTTTTTAATAAAAACGAAAAAACATTATTAAACATATTTCAAAATATTAAATACTATAAAAATTTAAACAAATATTGATAATTTTCATAGTTCATTTTCATTAACTCTTCACAGCATTGAGTGCATGATTTTCATTAATATTTCTCTTGTCAATGTGGTGAAGGTATATAATCACTTCCTATTGGATGGTGAGTAAATTAATGAGTTCCATCATTCAATAAACCTATAATATTTTATTTGCTATTAGATCGCTCAATCCTCATAACATTAACAACCCTATTAGATTTATTGTATACACTTCAAAGTGATGAACGTGTAACATTAGTAACCATATTAGATTAGATTTACTTGATACACATCAAAGTGATGAAAATTATAAAGAAAAAAACAATTAAAGAAATCCAAGAAAGAAAAAGAATATAAATAAAATAAATAAGACAAGAAGAAGGGAATGCAAAAATAAAATTAAATAATTAATCTATATATAAGGATTCACTTTCCAATTCAAAACTTCCAAATAAGCCAAAAAGTCTAAATCAGATTATTTCCCAAGAAAAATAAACAATAAATATGGCATTAATTCTATAATACAAAATTTTACAATTAAAAAATAGACAAAAATAATAATTTTCAAATTTTCAAAAACACAAAAAATAGTCTAAATTATTTATTATAATTTCTTATAATTTTTTATAATTTAAATAAATGAAAATTTATAACCCACTTACTTCACTAACACAAATCCTTAAAAAAAAAAAAATATTTATGAAGTTACTTTCTCTACCATGTACAACTACTTACTACTTCTATGGTTGGAAGATATATAATATATAAACCAATGGCTCACTATTGTCCAATGTAAAGGTGTATAGTATGCCACTCAACGGATGACTCTTCTCCAATGTAACCTAGACATAACAACTAATTGGAGACACAATGGAAACAAGTGACACAATTACCAATAGACTTTTTACTCGGGACTTTAAAGAAGGTAATCCCATGTGAGCTCTAGTCTTTTAGCTTCAACCCAAACAGGCCTCAATGTAATAAAGAATCTATAAATTCCCATCCTAAATCCAAGAGTTAGAATTTATGAGTATTCAATGAATTCTTTCAACAACTAAATTTTTTAATGTGGTCCCCTTGATTTTGGGACAATGGATTTGATTAATAAAATGTGGTCCCCTTGATTTTGGGACAATGGATTTGATTAATAAAATAGAGTGGTGTACATATTTTATTTATTTTATATTTTAAATTTTGATTTTTTCAAAGAAAAAACACATTCATAATAATTAGTTCCATTGCACTTATCCGTATGCAGAATATATATTTCATATATATAGAGAGGTATAGTTTAATTTATAAAGGAAATGATTTTTTTCACCATATTTTTTATTGTTAATTTTCATTAAAATTTAGCAAAGATTTTTAAAAACTTGAGTTTAAGTTATTTTGATCTGAAAAATTCTAGTGGTAGTGGGATTTTCAGGGTGTTGAATCATTTAAGATTCCAAAAATTATTTAAATAACAAAAATCACATACATCTAAAAAAACCCATTATAAAGTGAAAAAAGCTATATCCCAATAAATTAGACTATATATAATATATATATAAATATATAATATATATATATATAGATATATATTATATATTAGATATAATATACTATATATATTATATATTATAATAAATACTATTATACTAAATATTTGATTACTTATTTGATTAGTTAAAATTAAGTAGCGTCAAAATGGGAAATTGTGTTGTTATTGAATATACTAATATTATAATTGATTTTCCATTTTAAAATAATTTATAATTCAATTTTTTAATACAAAATTTAAATTAGCAATTTTAAATTTTAAAATATATTATAAAAACGAAAAATGTATCTATTACAAATCATTTATAAATTACTATAATATATATACACACCACTTAATGTTTTATTAGTCAAATTCCTTGTTCCACAAACAAGGGGATCTTCTACACCAATTTGACAATTTAAACAATTTAATTGTTAACAAAATTCATTGAATAATTATAAATTTAAACTATTGGACTTGAATGTGAATTTATAGTTTCTTTATTGCATTGACACTTATTTGGGTTGATTAGAAAAGAAATTTGATTTATAACACATGGGTTATGTTTATTTAAATTTATACATAACTCTGTGTTAATCTTGATAAACTGTGTTTTTGTATTTCTATTATATAAAAGAAAGTAAGCAAGTGGTGGTGTCTATTTTTGTGTAACATCTTAATTTGTAAAGGTATGTACAAATTTCTCTTTGAAAACAAGAAAAATGAAACAAAATGGTTTAAGAGAATTTACAATTATGAAAACTAAGAAAAAGAGAAAAATTAGATTATCACAAATTAATAAAGGTTGCTCGAACAGGTTGAGCTGGATAGAGAAAGTAATCGAGCATAGTGGGTGTAACTAATTCCTATAGTACCAACACCAACCAGATATAAATGTTAGATAGAAATTAATGTTAATCATTTGGAGAGGGTTAGTTCCAGTTATGGAACTTGGGGTTCCTACTAAAATAATCCCTCTACCTGTGGAGAGGGTTAGTTCTAGTTTTGAAACTCAGGGTTCCTATTGGAACAATCCCTCTTCTTGTAGATCTTACTTAATAAACCCAGAGTAGGGCCACCATGGTATGCCATTAAATTAAATAGAAAACAATGATGAAAGAAGTAACTAAAACTATAATAATGTGTATAGTGAAAAGAAGACAAACATTATCATATTCTTAAGCTTTTCTGCAATAAATAACCATCACCAAATATTCCATTTTCTAAATTGTAAACCATTCCAAGGTTATGCAATATCGCACAAAGAAGCTACTTAAAATAAATACAATACATTATCTAGAAAATATAAAATTAAACAGAAGGAACCTCAAGGGGGTAACCTCATAAATTAAATGAATAAACAATTAATAAACCTTTGGCAGCAGATGTCACCTGGGCAATCTCATAATGTCTTTACAAAAATAATAGACCAATGGGGCAAAGTTTTCCCTTTTTCTGGGTGTTAGCGCTTGGAATTCACCTAGGCTGAGATAGACAAACTCTCAAGGCTACATCAAACCATTTCACCTCGTAGCTAGCCCTACGAGGTATGAGAAGGCTCTCTCGGGTCAAAACTCGATGGATTTTGTCAATAGGATGAGTTGACCAATTAGGAACAAGGATTTTAGGCTAGTAAACTGATATGGGGAATTGGTTTAGAGTTTTTGGATTTTTGGGTGGCAATTGGAGGGAGTGCAATTCAGGGTGCGGGGATTGAGCACAGTTTTTGCAGAGGGATCTTTGGGGCAAGGTATGAGTGAGCACTGATGCCTTAATCTGAGATGGATGATCAGGGATGATAGAGAAGGAGATAAAGAGGGCAAACAACCATTTGAGTCCTCTCTAAACAGTAGAAAACATAAATTTTGAACAAACTAAAAAGCTGAGCATGTCAAAGCATGATTTCAAACTTTATCACTTCATCTTTCCAAATAGAAGCAAAAGAGAGATGTGGAATACATAAAAAAACTTACAAGAACATGTAGAGAACACACCATCAACACAACAATCCACAAGAATCCACAATGATGTCTGCAAAATCCTGGCCTTCCTTTTCTTTAATTGCAGAGATAGATGTACAATATACAATAAAGCTTTCTCCCACAAGAGCCCAACCATCAAAATGACAAAGAAAGACATAATATAGACAAGCTAACCTTTCCCCACCTCTAGGGGTCGAGCTCAGCTTCTAGGAGCAGTTTGAACTAATTCCAAACTAAGCACTAGATAATAGGCAGTCCAACAACCTGCCTCTATTATTTAGCTAACTGATTCATGCATTAATTATTCACTTTTTACATCAAGGAAGCTTCTAGAAGGGTAAAGAGAGATAAAATCTATCAAAGTGCCATGAAAATATTACATTCACCCATCATCTACAAGTAAAAATGGTCAACCATAGTCAAAACAGAGTTTTTTGACAAAAAAGGTCATTGGCAAAGTTAGCTCTCACGTCCGTGCCCCCTGGCTCTCACATCCGCGCACCTTTGCAGCAACTTTTGAGTGGGTTCCACTGGTACAAATCAGGTGCAAGATGGCTCATTGGAAATCTTGGTCTGTCTACTTTCCATCCCAAGTGGAATTTCTGAATTTGGAGTTGTTTTGCCCCCTCACAAACCATTTCTCCCAAGGTCACTTTCTGCAACTCAAAAAGTGGGCAGAAAGTCATTTTTTTGATGTATTTTGAGCTTTTGGAGGCTCAAATCTCAAAATCAGGCTTCTTCCAAGTATTGGTAATTTTTCTCTTTGCATGCCCTTTCCAAAAATGCCAAGTTTTCAAAATTCCGAGCAGTCCTTCAAAACAGCCGCGCTCGGGACGCGGACATGACACGGGAAAAACCTGTAAATGGCACAAAAAATTCACAAATGACAAAAATTTCTCCAAATTTCTTGAAATTTGGGCTGGGAGTCCCCAATCAAGTACCATGCTCAGCCAAAGAGGCTTTGGCCAAAATTT
>APFE030646139.1:0-19820 GCA_000404065.3 Pinus taeda
CGTACCAATCTTAAGTTGTGCTCAGTATTCCAGTTTCCACTATTGCATTTTCTACCATTCCGTGAACAATATTTCCAGTGTTGTTTCCACTTATGGCCGCAACCCTCCACTTACCCACATACAGTTGTATCCACTTAACACTCTGTTCATACAACAACAAAAAATTACTACCATACAATCATTTTTTGTAATCTCCATGCAATTTGTTTGTCTTAATTCATTCATTTACACCAACGTTTGTCAACATCAATGGATTTTATAGACTTTTCGTACAAACTGTAATTTGTACAGTCATGACCATTGAACCATTTAGTTTGAAAATACAAACAAAAAAAAATTGTTGGTCTAGTGGAAAAAAGTTGATTAAGTGGGCATAAGTCATAAAGGTAATTTATTTTTATCAAAGTCAAAAGGGTAACATTTGTAAAGTCAAAGTGTGTGTATATATATATAATGGTAAACCTTGAATTTTTTTTCCTTGACCATTATATATTATAAGGAAGATTATATATAAGAGGAATTATATTTTTATAAGTGATAAAAAAATGAAATATTCAAGTGTTATTATAGTTATTGGAATTAAACCTTGAATATATATATATATAATATATGAATATATATATATATATATAATATATATATAACCTTGGTATCTTTTTAAAACGTCATTTTTGTTCAGAGGAATAACTTAATTGTCAAATGTCACTTAAAAATAAAAATTTTGAATAAATGTCACAAAACTTGTACTTTAGTTAAATATCAAAGTGACACACAAAAATAATCCTCATAAATAGATGTTAAGTTTTAAGAAGGGATAAAACAATTAATGGTGATACTTGAATGACAAAAGGCAAATTTTGATTTAAAAAAAAAAAAAAAGTGTGGCTCAAGAATTGAAGAAAACATAATCCAATTTCCAAGTTGAAAACCCAACATCACTCCTATAAGACGATGTAATCCAGTGTACTGAGAAATTGTAGTTGGAAGATCAAGAAAATTCACATATTAAAAATTTAGAAGACACAATAGCGGAACTTTAGAAAAACAAGAAAACATCACAACAAAAATATAAATACCTTGAGTATATGCATTATAAGGAAGAGATAAAAAGGGGAAAAAAAATTTCTCGCCTCAAGGACCTCAATGAAAATTTATTGGCGCAAGTCAAGAAGGCTAAGGTTACAAAGAAAGAACTCAAGAAGCAGCTATCATAACAAGATTTAAGCTTAAATAACCTTAATCAAAGGTTAATAAAACAAATTAAAAGTTTAAAATATGCAGAGAAAGACACTAAGAGTAAACTCAAAAATTTAGAAAACAAATCACTTTCATGTCCAAAAAATCATAATCAAAACCTACTTACGCAAATAAAGAAGATTAAGAATGATAAGGAATTGCTAAAATACAAGTTAGAACAATGTATTCAAGAAGAAGCATCAAAATCTTCAAATGTGCAAATTCAAGTTGAAGAAAAGGGAACAAATATTGATCAAGATAATACCACAGCTTAAGAAAATTCCAATCCAATCGAAGTGAAGACGTATAAGATGTTGTAGTTCAAACAACAGGAATTTCAAATGAAGATACAACAATTAACCAAGCAACTTGTGTATCTATGGGAAATCAGATACCTCAATTAAACAAATAAATTACCACAAACAGGTTAAAGGGAAATCAAATCACAAGAACTTCTGATCAACACCCAAATCATAAAATCGGACATCCTAACCACTCTAAATATCCTTATCACTCAAACTAGGAACAAATGACTTGTGCTCCCAAGAACGTTGATGTCACCATACTCCAGACTTATGATAAAAATTCATCCCAAGTTTCCAATAATCACAAGATTCCACGGAAAATTAATTTGGGATGGTTAGACAATTTCAAAATATGACAATTATGTACAACACCCAAAAAATTGTATCGTCTTGTATCATCAAGGATGACAATTCCAATAATTGAGAAGACGAAGGGACATTACGAGATAGAAAAGGTTATCAAGCATTTTCACTAATAAACTTTGAGGACAAATCTCTTCTAAAGGGGAAGGAAATTTCATGAATGTAAATAATTAATATTTAATATATTAACAATGATTGATATATTGAAAAGGCATGTCTCATAAGACATGACTATTTGTGAAGGGGTACCCACCTAGGTATATATATGGGACCCTTAGTTGTAACCAAAGCATATTTCATATCAATTGTATTCACGCACACACACAAAGATATATATATAGCCCCAAGAGATATCTCAATTGTTCGAGCCCTCATTGCTAAGTGCCTTGCATATTGGGAGGTCACAAGGTCAAATCTCCTTGATGCCCTTGTGGTTAGGCCCAATATATTAGGTTGCTTCTGATGGATCTATGTGGATTACTTCCCATGGATGTAGCCACTTAGTGACAGCAAACCATGGTTGCCTTAAAAATATATATATATATATATATATATATATATATAATATAATATTATATATATAAATAATACTATATATATAATATATATTATATTGTATATCATGTGATGGATACTTTTATATTCCAAATATTCTAAATATTTTGTTACGTATATGAACTCTTTTCATAACAGTCATACTTGTATAATAGGTTTTCCTAGCTTGGATTCCTAAAAATGTGATGGAAACAATTAAAATAATTTTCTTACACTTCCTTTAAGCAGGAAAAAAACTCAGTTACGTGGGGAAAAATAGCCTTTCCAAAAGTGATGGGGGGTTGGGACCTGAAAAGTCTCCATCTTTATTCTAAAGCCTTGGTAGCCAAATGTGGATGGCAAATATTTTCATCATATAACTTATGGACACAAGTGGTATTTCATAAATACATTTCCCCCATCTCTCTCGAATAATGGATCCAAAGGGAAGACAAGCCCCAGACAAATATATTAATCATTCAGAGGGATGTGTTGAATTATTTCAATACCATAGAAAATGGTCTAGCCTGGAGGATTGGAAGGGGAAATAGAGTCAAAATTGGCCTAGACCCTTGGCACAAAAGAAGAAAATACCCCTTGCTTCCTCCTCCTCTCATTGACCTTTTACAAGACAAATTCATCACCAAACTGTCAAAGGTTTCCAATCATGCATCCTATTCAATTTGGTGTCAAGGTTGACTTTTGCCCAAGGAATTGGGCCTTGAGGAGGTATTTCACATCCCATGGAATATCTATGTGCAGGCCTTCTCTAATGGCCACATCATATTTACAAACAGAGCGGATGAAATTATCTGGAGCATCTCCACCATTGGTGTTTACGCCCCTAAGCTAGGTCACCTTTCTCTTTTGACAGGCAAGGAAAAACTTGACTAGATTTGGTGGTGCAAGGTGTTCTAGTGTGAAAAAATCCTAGTTAAATCAAAATTGTTTATGTGGTACCTTATGGCAAGGAAGACACCAACCTAGGATATTCTGCAAAAAATATATATGATTGTTCTATGTTGGTGCCTGATATGCACAAAAAATTATGGAACTATTTCACACTTTTTCATTTCTTTCCCCCTTTTTCAACAATTTTGGATAGCTTGTTAGACTGCCCTTGGTCACCCTGATTTATGGGAAGGTATGGATCTGGAAGAAGCATGGTGGGCTTAGTACTCCAACCCCAATTATAATTCTATCAAATATCTCCCATTAATTATTTGTTGGGGGGTTGGTTGGCCTAAAACAAGGCCATCTTCCAAGAGCAATTATCAATCCTTGAACACTCCTATATGGAAATTTTATCCATTTTAAGTCACTTCCCCCAAGAAAAATATCTATCTCCCCCTCATGCTCCCAAGATGAAACTAATAGAAAAATCCCATCCATGGGCCTTTTTTTATGGCACCTTATCAAACATGGGATAGTAAAGCTTGGAGGACGATTCATCCTCTTCCTATCATAAGAACATTTTTATCAATTTAAATTTGGCTAGGGTTATGGGATCAGCGTACAAGAAAAATTCCTTGCCTACAAATTCTTATTATTATTTTCTTTGGAGAAGGGTTGCACTCAAACCCTGATATCTGGGGACTCAATGACCACTATAAATTGTTTAAACAAGTCTAAAGTCTACAGAAATATCAACCTTATGCCAATAATGGAGGAAATCGTGTCTATTATTTATTATTTTCTCATTTCTCATGCCACCATATCTATAGGGATAGAAACAGAACGATGAACAAGTCGTTAAAAGAAGGGCTCAATTTAGCACAAGCTTTTGGAGTATTGTAGAACAAAGGGATTATCAAAAAAAATTTCATCACTAATCCTAGAAGGACATTTTCCAGCAATCAACAACATCATAATCTAGTTAATTTTCTATATTTTCCCTTTTGTTGTTCTATATACTCTAAGGTTGGCACTTTAATCAACGAGTTTTTGAGGCTATGAGGCTACCACAACAAAAAAAAAAAAATAAAAAATAAATAAATAAATAAATAAATAAATAAATAAATAAATAGATATATATATATATATATAAACAAATATTTCTAATGTATTAGCATGTATTTAGGCTTTCATTGAAAAAAACTCAGTCCATATATTGAGCTCACACAAGTGCTTCATATTTTGGTCCATTTGGATATATAAATACATATTAATTGTGTATCTAAGAAATATAATTTTCACTCATACCTATGAAAGGAATTACGGTTTTATTATGTAATAAAGTTATTCCAAAAGCTAATCACAAAATATTCTAATAAAGAGACAAGAGAACAAGTTTTTAGTTTGTGTTATGGGCCAAATTCTATCAATGGGATTGGCTTCATTCTATACCTTTCAAACACTCAATTTCAAATCAAAAGTAACGTAGAGGAACAAATAACCAAGGGGTATTCATAGCATTATACTTCTTAATAAAATCTACTCTGAAAAAAAACTTCAAGTCATGCTTCATTCTTCTTTGATCATAAATTGGATGAGGAAACCTCAAAAGTACAAAATAATTTTCTCCTACCAATAGCAGGGTGATTAAAGAAAATGTCTACTCAATTTATATACTCAACTATAGAATATATATGGAGAACACAACATAATTGCAAATCACCTCCCAAAGGACTTCCAACTCCATAATCTATGTGGTTCCTTATAAACTCAAGATGGGGATATAGTGGTCTTACAACATTGTCCATTTAATGATTTATAAACTCCTTTTGAACTTGTAATATGTTAATGCATGGGATTGTTAATTCTAAATTTTATTACTTGATATTATTTAAATTGTGAATCTTTTCTCATGTAATTCTATAGTGAAAATCCCTAAAAAGATTCATCTCTACATGATCCTTCTTGGATTGCTTGAGTAATGTATTTTGGTTGATCTCAAATAAAAATGCATTTTCTCATATATATATATAGATATATATATATATATATATATATATATTCTTGTTGCAAAGTTTCCAAAATGATCTTAAATTGTTTCTTACACTTATTGCAACAAAAAATCATGTGGTTAGTCTTGGGCCTTGGTTGCATACCTCACGAGGGTTTTTTTGGCCATAGTTCTACATCAATAATCCCATTATACTATTCACCTTTGGAACCAATTTACATGGGGATTTACTTGTCATTACCTTCCATACTTAAATGAATTTGCATTTGAGTGTTACGTTTATACTTTATATTTATATATTTTTCCAAAAAAAACATAATTTCATTTGAAATAAACTAAAATACAATACCCAAAGTCATATTAGATAATCAAGAGATAGATCTCTTTGGTATATTTCATTATAGATGATGAGGCTCATCAACAAGTATATTATATGGGTCACAATACCATCCTCCAACTTATTAAATTATCTTTTTCTCACATTTATCTACAAATTTTGTTATATTATGCTTAGTGTGAGGAGTAAAGATGTGGTACTAAGTCATGTGGCCTAATGTGTGTTAAATGCAGGAATTGGAGCAATTTTGAGTAGATTTGAGTGTAGGAACTCAGAGTAGACAAGCAAGAGAGATTCTAGCAGGTGGTCCACCTCAGTGTCATTGGCAGCCAAGCAGGTTGAGTTCACTGGTAGTCGAGCCAGTGCAAGTCAAGGAAGGTTTAGATTCGCCTATTCTGGAGTTAGGGAATCAAATGTCCCAATTTTATAAGGAGTTGTTGGTAGCTCCACTTTTGTATAAATAAATAAGCTAAGGGACTCATTAGGATTCGAATTTTTATTGTAGCCAAGAGGCCATTAAGATGAAGCACATTTGACTATTATTTTTTGATGTATTTGAGACTTTTCGAATGATAATGAGAAGTTATGTTTTGATCCAATACTGAGTTGACTCATAGGGTTGAAGCTCTTGGTTTAGGGCCCAACTCTAGTAGTAGAAGTTCCTCTCTTGTATCCATATTCTTAACTGTATAGAATTTTTATTAATTGATGAAGTTTATTCATGTTTCTTTTAGCTTTGAAGATTGATTAAGTTGTTGTTTATTTATGTTTCCATTAGCTTAGAGGGTAGATTAGTTGTTTCAGTTCAGTAGATTAAAATTCATCAAAAATCCTATGACAGTGACCCTTATCTCATCTCCCTCAAGGGATCATGATTAGAGGACCCCACTCCCACAGGCCAAAAACAGAGTTTGATTTCTTGTTCATTGCATAGATCGAGTTTTAGCATTAGTTAGATATTTGTTTATGATTTCTTGGAAAGATTTACATTTTTTATTTTTCTTCTCATGATTGTTGTAGCTTAGAAGGTAGTTTATCTCATAGATCAAGTTATTAGCAGTAGTTAGATGATCTTTTCCAAATTCAATTCATCTTTTCCACATTGACAAGTAATAATTTGCAAATGAAAAGAGACACAGGTGCAGGTGTTATTGCAGGGTTCTTGTTCTACAGGAAAGGACCCCTTTCACCAACTCCATTCAGGTCTTCTCTACCTTCTATTGATGCATGCCAACCCATGTTCTAAACCTCTATTTGTTTGTCACCATAAGCAAGCCATCTTAGCCCAAATCCGTCCTTCTTGAAGTATTGGGCTTGGCTAAGGGTGATGATCACATTCCCCACACTTACCACAACTTTCATATGCCCTTAAAACACTTCATATCACCATTATTACCCTCCAAACCCTCTCAGTTGACTTCTTGTAGCATTTCAGGAAATCTTGTAGCAGTACAGGAATCTTGTAGCAACATTATGTTGCTCAACTGTAACAGCTTGTTTTGACCCTATTTTGACCTGAAATGATAGCCTAGCCTAGTTTACGAGTATTTTAACCCCTTAGCTTGGAATCCTTAACGAGAAGTTCCACCTAGACCAGTCCTTTCACCCTTTTCTCCTTCCTACAAGATTAGATAGCATTAGTTCTTACATTTCTGAATTTAGCAATTAGAACTTTTTTTTTTGTAAAAAAGGTAGTACTTTCTATATTTACTTTTTCAAAATTTACATTCAAGAACTTCGATCAGCCACCTACCCGAGGGAAACTAGGTGACCATCGAGCAGCATTGTATCCACCCAAAATTTAAATAAGTTCATCAGTATCATCAGTATCGCCCAAGTTCCTATCTTTGGCCTTTTAGACAATAACATTCAAAAAACTAAAGATAAAGAAACTACTCCTCATCTGAGGAGGCTATCTGAAATGTTTCCTTCTCTTCCGAGCTCAGCGTCTTCTTGCCAGTATTCTGCGACTTCACCCCTGGGCCTGGGAGCTCTCGTCACTGCTGAAACAAATTCCACTTTATCTCTGATAGAGTCTACTTGATTCGACCCAAGGTAAGATTATTCCTGTATTTTTGTATCTGGATGGTCGCCAATACTTTCATCATTTCCCCTCAGCAAAGTTCTGGTTCCTTGTTTCTCTCCTGCCTATTCATCACTTCCCCTTCCATATGTTCTTGATTTAGGGTCATGGCTCGAGCAACAATATGTTTCATTATCTAGTATTGTTGTAAAGTCATGGTATAGAGAGATTGTCGACCATTTGTTGTGCCTGGGTCCTGTACCATTTCTTCCCACCCATGCAGGGGGAGGTCTCTGCCTCGTATATTTTGTCTCAAGTCTCGTTCCTAGCTCCAAATCTGGTCCCGGACTTCCTGCAGATTTGCCTTCATATAGGCGTCAACTAGTTTCTTAATCTGATCACCAGTCGATTCCTACCTTTTTTCTGGCCTGTGTTGCTTGTTCCTTCTTCTTGCTTAACATTTCTCTTGTTTTGCCTGGGTACCATGTTTTTGTTGGTCAGCTTTCTGGTGCTCTTATCCTTCAAATGTTCTAGCTGGGTTGCAGTTGCCCCCTTACTACTTGTTAGACCTATCACATTATGAATACAATTGTCAGTTTTAGCCTTTGGGGTGGTATAATTGAATGGGGTAGTACTACCACCCCTCATCATAGGTCCTCTCGAGTTATGGTTGTCTCATTTATGCAGATCTAAGGCCTCTCTAGAACTTTCAGGTTCCGAGCTTCCACCACTGGGGGTTGCACTATGATATTTAGTGTGCTTTTTCTGGGATGAGTGGTCCGCCTTGCTTTCAAGGCCCCTCCTAACTCCCCTAGGCTTGCCTATCCCCATCCCCAGTTTAGGTTCCTCTTGTTCAGATTCCCCCTCCCGATTTCCTTCATATTCTCTGTCTCCTATGGGATGCTCCTGGTTCCACTCTCTGATTTTCCAGGTTTTCCTTTCTGTAGGCATAGTCTCAGGGGTTGAAATTCCCGGGTCTCCACATTTGTTGCAGGGGACATGGGTGGATGGGACCTCCAATTCCTGTCTGCCCTTCTCCTTACTGTTATACCCACCCTTCCTAGCCATGGATTCTCAGGGTGCTTCCCTATCCCAAACTACCTTAAATTTGTAGTTGAATCTGAGGTGATGTAGATTATCCCTATCTACGTTCATGCCTATGCTATGCTTCATGAAAAATCTTTTTTCCAAGGGAGGGGGAGGAAATTTAACTTACACATCAACCTGGTTGCACTGTTCTATCTTCTGTAGTTGTCATTGGCCGTCGATGTGTTCTCACTCGCCACCTTTCTTCTTCCGCGTCCACATGCAAAATGCATTGTTTCGCTCATACTCTGTTCTTTTAATATTCCTCTGTCTTAACCTTACCTCCAGTTGTCTCCATTTCTATCCATCCTTGGCTCGCTTTCTGGCCCACTTTCCTTGGGATGCTGCCCAAATGTCTTTTCCATCGTGCTTCATTAATGTTTATCTTCTCCCAGCTACTCTTGCCATCCATTTGCTGACTCCGCATTGCCATTTGACTTTCCTTTGTTGTCCCTTCTCGGTCATGTTGTCCTATTCTCCCTTTGCCCACCTCCTTCCATTTCTACCCCCACGCTTCTCAGGTCAGTCCTTTCTCTTTCCTCTTCCATCATCCATGTCCTCTCTATCCTTTCTTCTGTCCTATGTTGTTCCATGGGTGATCTGTGCTAATCTGCCTACACCTACCTTCATCCTTCTTCCCTCCCATCAATGTCACCCGAATTCTCTAGCTGTCTGCTTCGACTACTTGTTTAATTTGGTTCATTTCCTCATTCTAGCTAAGCTCTGCTTCTCCCGTGTCTAACTGTTGCTCTCTATTTTGGCATCCCCAATTCACGAGGAGGTCTGCCGAGGCATTTCCTTTCCTTTTCACATGGGATGAGATGGTATATGCCAGTTGTTGAAGTTGCTCTTCAACGACTATTATTACCCACACTGTCCTCCAGCTTTTGCTTAATTTTTCTGCAGGTATTCCTTGTTGTAGTTGTTTTATGGTTTCTATGACCAGCATGGAGTCCCCTTCTATCTGCAATCTTTGGTACCCTTCTCGTATCGCTATCTCCAGTCCCCTATTTAGTGTGTGATATTTTGCTTCATTGTTTGTGGAAATGTCGCAGTCCATTGCATATGCCCTTTTCATCTTTCCTTCCTCGTCTTTGAATATCCCTCCAACACCGCCTCCCCTGGGTTGCATTTGGCTACCCCGTCGAAGTTTAGTTTTATGAATCCTTGGGGGGGATTCCTATAACTTTCTTCTGCTCTTACCTTTTCTGCATCATGTACCTTCCTTATTCTACTTGATTTTTTTGCTTTAATTTCTAGTTGGTTCATAATACTTTTTTCCGTTCCTTCTGTCTTCCAACCTTCCTCTATCCAGTTTCCCAGAATGATTGTTTCCCTTATGTTTCTCATAATTTGGTTCCAAATTTCCCCTGTGTCATTCTTTTCTATTCTTAATATTACCCTGTTTCGGTCTTTCCAAAGGTTCCAGAGGAGGAACCCGATTGATAGGTTCCAAGCATGGTTAAGGATTATGTTGCGGTATAGCTTGCTGCTCCACAACTCTATTGTTATTTTAATGCTCTCTAACTTTCTTCCTATACTCCCAAAAAGTTGTTGGTGATTTTGCCACAGGATGTTACTTGCATTGCAAGAGTTTGCAACATGCTCCATGGTTTCTTCTTGATTTTGGCATAGCGCACAGCGCAAGGGCCCATGCGTCCCTTTCTGTCTTAATTGATCCCAAGTCAAGGCTCGCCCATGTAGCACTGTCCAGGTAAAAAGCACCACTTTTGGCTAGGTCTTTAACTGCTAGATTCTTTTCCATTTTTTTGTGTTTGCATTTCCAGCTCCTTCTGTTTTCATATGATAGCCTTCTGATATTGTAAACATGCCTTTAATGTGTTTGCCCCATCTTATTATATCTATTCCTTCTTTAATAGTTATTTTCCTGGTTGCCAATTCTTTGTGATAGGTAGTCCATTGATCAGTTTATGGGGCTTTAGGCCAATCACTCTTTATATTCCATTTTTTCCAATAACTGTTTCGATCACCTACCCAATAGTTTCTTATTGCGTCTTCCACTACTTGGTTTGTGTACTGTTGTATTTCATGTAGCTAGGGTTCTTGACTCAGGGTACCTCTTTGTTGCCAACCTTCCTGCGAAAAATTTGCTTTGTCTCCCTCACGAATTCCCAAAAGTTGTTGTCTCTTATCAAATCTCTATTCATATTGGTCAGGTTCCAAATCGCTGAGCCTTTCTTTTCTGACAAGGTTCGGAGTTTACCTTCCGGTGTCCGTGCTATCTCATATTTTTGTTCCCACAGCATTTTCCATAGGTCATTCCCTCCTTGAATCCATCTCCACCATAATTTTTCCCCCATGACTTGGTTTAAAATATAAGGGTCTCCGAGTCCTAGGCCTCCCTCTGATACCAACCTGCTTAAAACTTTCCATGAAAGTAATGCCCATTTTTTTATTTGTTTGCCCCTTGCCACAAAATTTTTTTAAATATTTGCACCATTTTCTGACATATGGTATTAGGGATTGCTTGACTTGCCATCTGATAGACTAGCATAGCTTGAAGGACTGATTTCAGAAGTATGAGACGGCTCGGTGTATTAAGCATTCTGAACGTCCAATTGTCCATTATTTTTTGAATTTTCCTTATCAAACCACGCCAATTCACTACTCTGTACTGCTTATCACTCAGTTGTACTCCTAAGTATTTTGTTGTGAACTACCAAATTTTGAACCCCAATGTTCTTTCCAGGAAGGCTTGGCTCACTCTTGGCGTGTTGAAAAAGAAGATTTCTATTTTCTCTTTATTCACCTCTATTCATGAGGCTTTTGTAGATTCTGTTAAGATTTCCCCTAGTTTTTTTTCTTCCTTGAGGTTTGCTTGGCTATACATCATTACATCGCCCACAAATTGTTGATATGTGATAGTTAAGTCTCCCCCCCATAATCTTAGCCCTTTGAATTCTCCTTTGCTTACTCTAGCGTTGATTAAGTGACCTAAACCATCTGCTGCTAAAATGAACAGGAATGGTGAGAGAGGGTCTCTCTGCCTTAGGCCCCGGGAAGGCTTAAAGGTGTCTGTAGGGGTCCCGTTAAGCAAGATTGACATACTAGGTGTGGATATCATGTACATTATCCATGCTATCCATCTATCGTCAAAACCATAGGCTTGAAGGATTTCTTGTAGATATTTCCAACTGAGTTTATCATATGCCTTCGCTAAGTCAAGTTTGACCATCATTCCTTTATTCCCAATTTTCTTTAGGGAGTGGATCACCTCTTTCACAACTACAATCCCATCCACAATCTGTCTGCCTTTCACAAACATTGTTTGTTCTTTTGCTATCAAGTTTGGTAGTAGGGGTTATAATCTTTTTACCATTATAGTGGCCAGAATTTTATAGATTACATTGTAGAGAGCTATTAGTCTGAAGCTATGGGGTTCTTCAGCCTAATCTACTTTTTGTATTAATGCCAGGAAGGTAGCATTCCATGCAGGGTGCATTCTTTTATGGCTTCTTGATTCTTCTACTGCATTAACAATATCTTTTTTTATGAACCTCCATGTTTCTTGAAAAAATTCTACTGTAAATCCATCCGGGCCAGGAGATTTATTTTTAGCCATTGACTTGACTACTTCCTCAACCTCCTTCTCAGTAATTACCCGTAGAAGCGCTAGGTTTTTATCCCTGTTTACCTTTTATGGGATATATTATTTTATCTTTGTTATCTCCTCTTCTCTGTTGCTTTGCGGCTCTGTCAGTATGCCCTTGAAGTGTTGGATTAGGAGATTTTCCATTTCCTCTTTTTGGATTACCCTGTTACCATGTTTATTTTTTAGGGAGAAAATTTGGTTTTGCTGCCTATGTTGCTGCATTGCTTGATGGAAGAATTTTGTATTCTGTTCGCCCTCTTTTAACCATTGAAGTCTTGAATTTTGGTGCCAAAGGATTTCCTCCTGCTTTCTTCTTTCCTCCAGTCTGATTAGAACCTATCCTTCTTCCTGCACACTCTCCTCTATTCTTCCTTCTTCTATGATTTTTTGTTGTATCCTTTTCATGGCTACTTGGAGTTGTTCCTTGTCTTTATGGATGTTGTCGAATTCTTCTTTGTTCCAAGTCTTGATTTTTCTTTTCAGCTCCTTGAGTCTCAATTGGAGTGTGTGCATCTTATTCTTGCCTTGTATTTCTCCTTCATTATTCTGCCACTAGGTTTCCAGCTTGTCTATGAGTGTTCGATCTCTTAGCCAAAAGGCTTCAAACCTGAAAGGCTTGTGCTGGTTTTGATTGTTCATGGAAATTTCAAGTTTTATTGGCTAGTGATCTGATCCTTGGCATGGTAAGATCGTTGCTTCGTAGAATATATCTTTCCCAAGAAAGTGTTATGTGGATAAGAACCTGTCCAATCTAGAGGATATCTTCTTGCTGCCTCCTCTTCTATTATTCCATGTGTATTTTCCATTGATAGTATTTATATCAATCAATTGGAGGGTTGTTTGGGTTTCTGTGAATGTCTCCATATCTGTATCCTCCCATTGTAGTCCTCCTTTCTTTTCCATTGTGGTTGTTATCATATTAAAATCACTTGCTATCACCCATATTTTTTATGTGTGCAGGTTACCCATTCAACGCAGCTTTGTTAGGAAGGCCTCTCTCTCAAGCAGTATATGAGGCCCATACACCATTGATACAAGGAACCAATATTTATGTCCTACCATTCTGAATCTTCCTAATAGAATCCTTTGCATTCCTATCCATAGATCAGCCATTACTTTTCTTGGATTCCACAGTATTGTTATACCCCCCGCACACCCTTTTGCATCTACTATCATACTTTCATAATAAGGCTTGATTTTTTTTAGAATTTCCTCCATTTTTTCTCCCATTATTTTTGTTTCTTGAAGCAACATGATATGAGCTTTTTCTTTTTTGATCCTCTCAGCTAGATATCTTTGCTTACCCTTGCTGTTAAGCTCTCTTCTAGTCCTGGATGTAATAATCATTGAGACGTTTGGGTTGTTTGGTGGAAGACTGCTGAGCGTGGCACTACTCTTCCTGTGTTGATTAACATTTCACCCATTATTTGAATGGATTCTTGTAGGTTCTTCCGTCCTCTTTTTCTCCCCTTTCCCTTTATGTTGATGTTCCTGACTATTATCCTGTTTTGTTCCAAGCTATTCATTCATCCCTATTTTTCCACTCTCTTACTTTTCTTTTTATTTTTGGAAGATGTCTTTGTATAGTTTTTTTATCTTCCTCTGGGATGAACCGTTCGTCCAGGTTTTTCCACTTATCTAGTAAATTTTTAAAATTTCCTCTTCTGTGGTTAGGTCATCCCCTTTATTTATATCTACTTCCATTACTTCATACTCTTGGTGTACTTCCTTTTCTTGATTCCCCTTTACTTCTGGTTCTTCTTGAGATGTTTTCTTATTGTTGTTGGTATCCTGCTTTTCCCCCCACCTTCCTGATTCGTCTCTTCTTAATAGTCCATCTTTCGGATTTCTCCCTCCCCTTCTTTTGTTTCCAATATTTTGTATCTATTTTTCTCTTGAATTTTGGTTTTTTGTTCTTTTCTGCCTTTTTGCTGGAATTCTTTAGTGGGTCGTTTCTTGAGTTTTACTTTTTGAAACCCCTCATCGTCTTCAATGGTTTTCCTCTATTGCTTGGTCTTTCTCTCCTCTTCCTCTACATTTAAGGGGAATTCCTTAAAAATTTGTCCATACTCATGGCATTTTCTACATCTAAATGGTATATGTTCGTAGTCCAATGCCTGCTACCAGACCTCCTCATGATATTCTAGCTCTACTGCACCTGGTATGGGGTTTGCAATGTTCATGTATACACATATTCTTGCATACGAAGTATATCCCCCTCTTTTATTTGATTCCACTATCTTTACGAAACTTCCTATGGTGTTCCCTATTCCTTCAAGAATCTTTGGGTCCGAGAAATCCATAGGTAGTCCAAATAGTCTAACCCATACAGGTGCTGCTAGGAATTTTTCTTGGTCTGGGTTATAGCTTTCCTCCCAATACCTCATAAATAAACCTGCATTTTTATGGAAATATGGTCCATTTTCAAAAACTTTTTCTTTGCCTTGTAGGTTTGAGAAGATTACCGTAAATAAATTGCATGCACCCAGCTTCAGTTCAATGTGGCCGCGTGGCTGCCATTTCTGCTGGATTCATCTTGTCAGCTCTTTTTCTGAGGGCCAAACTCCGATGAACTTGCAAATCAATGCATGGTCTTTCATATAGCTTTTGTACCTTTCCATTTTGTTAATTAGAATGACAAACCTTGATTTCTCCATTGCGCAGGGCAGACATCTTCCTTTGCTTCCTGCTTGCTAGTGGGCTCCTAGGACTGGTCCCAGTGTCCTTTGTGTAGCCTCTGCTTTGTTGTTGTTGGTTCCTTCTCCCGCTTTCATATCCCTATAGGAGGGGATATCTTCCCTTCTAGTCTCCTCTATCATTTCTGAGCCGCCTAATCACTTCTTTCCATGCATGTTCGCTTGTTTTTCGGGGTGTTCCGCATTGCCTACCTCATGGCTGCAAGGTCATTAGGGTTGCAGAGCTCCAAGAATCCCTCATCATTTAGTAAAATTAATCATTTAGCAACTAGAACTTTATTTACTCTACAAGTGTGAATTAGATAGTCAATGCATGCATTCTTGAATTATGAAATGGTAGAATAATATTCTATTTTCAAGCAACCCTGATACCTAGATGATTGGGTGCAATTTAGCATAGTTCCCTTTCTGCAACTTAGCATAAGATTTGTGTCCTTTCATAGCATTTACAAGTTGGCAGCTGTCATTTTCTGAGCTGAAAAGCATTTACTTCACTACACTAGGACTAGCCTCTAAATTATGCTTTTAGTAATTAGACTCCTTTCAGTTCAATAGGGGAATGGTCTAGAACCCTAATGATCAAGTGACCCAGTTGAGGGTGGCACGAGTAGAATGACGCATCTACTGTGTATATAGTGTCACCTCTAAGTTTGTAAGAAACCTCGGGTTGATAAAGTAAAGTTGAAGATCATGTGGAAGTTGCATCACTCTTGATGCAATACCAAGGCTCACCATCTTTTTGGTGTCATTGTTGGGGAGATGTCTAGGTAGATGTAATTTCTGCTTTCTTTTAGTTTGCAATCAGTAGATAGATTTTATTCTTCCTTTCCTTTATGTTCTACAGTGGATTAAAAAAAAAAAATTGTCTTTCATGCCTCGTAGGAGTAGATACACTTTAGGGAAATTATTTCTAAATACCCCTACACCATAAAATAGTCAACCTTCACTCTTCTTTGGTGATTATCAACTTCACTCTCTAATTGCAGGGGAGTTAGAGGACCCCTTAGGTGAAAAATCTAAGATATTTGAAGATCCTATTAGGGAAGAAGAATAATACCCATTCCACATGCTTACACCATGGGTGAAAACAAAAATGAGGGTGATTTTCCCATCAAAGAGACTAATGGAGATGCTAGGATGAAAAATATTATCCCTTTCCCCTTCCTCACTTCCACGGCTTAACCTTAGAGGACCCTGATATGTTTTTGTTTGAGTTTGTTGTTGTCTATAGAACTTATGATTACACCTCTGATGACCAGAAGTTGAAGTTGTTCCCATCCACCGTTAAGGATGCAGCCTTGCGATGGTTCATGGGTCTACCTAGGGATAGCATCACTACCTGGGCTCAAATGCAACAATCCTTTAACAACAAGTACAGGGAGTATTGTAGGTCCAAAGACACCAAAGAGGAAATCTTAAAAATGACTCTTGGACCAGAAGAATCCCTAGAAGACTATGAGGAAAGGTTCCAACTTAGTTGTAAAAGGGAAAGATGCACCCTTAATCCTGAATCACTCAAGTTATTCCTTCTTAGAGAAATCAGGGAGGAAATACTAGAAACCCTAAACATCATGTTTGGAGGGGACATTTATCAGTTACCCTATGACAACGTCAATATTGTATTCAAAAACCATTCTAGGGATGCTAGAAGGAAGGGGAGGGCTAGTCAAGCCCTGGCTAGTTCTTCTTCCTCCACCACATATATAAACAATGAAATTGGAAACATGTTGGAGGGCTTTAAAAGTGAAAGGTTTCACACCTTTTATCTATGAATGGGCACCATGCAAGTCAAGAGGAGACAAGAGGAAGCATAGAGAGCCTTAGTTATATTTTCCCCTAAAGGCACTAGAAGGAACCCCAGAAATGAATGCCCATTAAATGTTATAGAGGTCTGTGAGGTAAACCATTCCACAGATAAGTGTCCTTCTTTTCCTGGATTGAAAGTTGTATACCAAGGGGTAGAAGGTGGGGTTGGAAAACTCTTATACATCAATCAAAGGAGGCCTCAAGGACCTCATCCATACCAGTAGGGCATGCAAGCCGCATCTTATTCATGTTACCACCCCAACCAAAATGTGTCCCTGCCCCCTTGGTATTCTCCTACTCATCCTTCATCGTCCACACCTTCTCCTTGATCTTATACACCTCAGTATCCTTCCCAACCTACCAATCAACCATTTCAGCCATATGCTTCTACACATCCTCAATGGAATACCCCATCACAAGGTTGGAGGCCTCAATTCAACCAATCACCTGCTTTGATGCTTCCACCTCCATCTCAACCACATCTCATTCATCCTGGTCCACCCAAGCAACCTCAGATGCATGCTCAACCAAAATCTGAACATGAACAACAAGTAGGCACAACAGGTCTATAGTGGAGAGACATCTTACCTTGCCTATGTTGTGGAGATTCAAGAAATAAACCTCAGGTCTAGAAGATTTCTCCCACATAACCAAACTCCATCTCCACCTAAGGAGCTTGAAGAGAAAAAGGAAGAGAATGCCCCTAAATTAAATCTACCTCCTTTTCCTGAAATATTGATCCATACTAGCTAGCACACCCCAGAAGAGACTAAACTTCTGGGAGAATTGAAAAAAATTGTGTGTTAAAATCTCACTCCTCTTAGCTATCAAGGATGTTCCCATATACAATAAGCTTATAAAATAGAAATTCTTCAAACATCCTAGGAGGAGAAAGAAATACACCCCTACCATCAATGTCATTGGTCAATTGGTTGATCTAATGTTGTGGACAGTGATTTTCCCAACGTATCTATACCCTCAAAGTCATGTGGTAGATGTGCACATTGATGTCATAATTGTCCCTCACACCTTGATTGATATTGGGACTTCCATAAATGTGATGAATAACAAAACCATGGTCAAACTAAACCTCCAAGGATATTTTAGAAAGACCACAACTGTGATGCAACTTGCAGATAAGTCCATAGTATCTCCTAAGAGAATTGTTGAGGATGTCATGTTCTCTATTGATTCTTGGGAGTATCCTGCTAACTTCCTAGTTCTCCAGCCCAAAACCAAATTCAATGATTATCCTCTTATCCTTGGAAGACCATAGCTAGCCATTGTTGATGCTTACATAAGTTGCAGAGCTAGGAACATGACCATTAAGAATGGGCATTTGTCCAAATAGTTGATATTGTACCCTCCTTCTGAACCATTCCTAGAGCATGACTTACCCCTATGGTTGGAAGAGGAGGAAATCAAGTGTATCATACCACATCTCATCCAATATGTACCCTAGATGCTATTATAGGATGGGGTAACCTTGTGAAGATGACCTCATTGACAAAATCCTCCATAACTAGCCCCCCAACACTATGCCTCTTGATGATCTTGTGAAGGAATCTAAGGGTAATCCTTGGACTAAGTTATGCCTAGTGGACCCAAGTCTTGCATATGTCCAAATGGTAGAATTTGTTCCATATAAAACCTTGAAGATCAACCCCTCTCTCTTAGCCAACCAAGAAGAGAAGTCGTGCAACATGTTAAGAGAGCACTTAGAAGCCTTTTCCTAGAGCTATAAATAAATGAAGGGAGTGCATCCTTCAGTGTGTACTCATCACATCTACATCAAGGAAGGATAAAAACCAATGTGCCAACCTCAGAGGAGAATGAACTCAGCCCTCAAAAGCATAGTAAAGGAAGTGTTAGGCCCCTATACTACTAGTGTAACCCCTTATTGTTATTATTACAACCCCCTTATTATATTGTTATACCCATGTAGTCCCCATATTGTTACTATTGTGCCCCATAGAAGCCCACTATTGTTATTATTATGTCGGCTCTGATTATATTATGACCCCTTAGACTCCTATATATAGAAAGGGGGTATTTTCATTTGTATCATCCAACAATTGTTCATTTGTGTAATGTAAAGGAGGTTTCCCCCTCAAAGAGGCTGAATTATAAGGCGTTGATCTATCTTTTCTATCTTTTTGTGAGTTGGTTTCATAACATTTGGTATCAAAGTTGTGGATTCAATGGTTTCGTTGCTCCAAACAGGTCATCATGGGATTTTTTCTATAACTATTTTGCTACAAAGTTTCAGAAGCTAAGAAAAAAACTCATTTGAGAAAAAATTTGTTTGAACCTTGGCTCCAAATTTCAGATCCTATCTCGCTATATTTCGTAGATATAGTCTGAGGAAGTTAGGGTTTTTGCAGACTCTCGAATTATATTCCAAATAGGTGACCTAGGGAAAATCATCATAACTTTCTCTCTGAGCATCAGATAGAAATTTTGTAAGAAGTTACAGAAAGAGGACGGACTGTAGTTTCTTGTGTACATTTTTTAGATCCAAAGGTCAAAACAGTGACACGTGACACATCGTACAAGTTCGCTCTACTGAACTAGTCTATAATAAGGTCACCATGGGAGATTTGGCATAACTCTTCCTTGGAGAATCCAATTTGGATCAGACTAGTGGCATTGGAAAGAGGACACAAAGGGCTATTGCAGATTGTAATTTCAAAACTTAAAGATCTGAAAGTATAGAGTTACAATCGTTTCAAGATCGAGCTCCTAAAATCAAGAAAAAAGTAAGATGAGGAAGTTTTATGGCAAGGATCCGGTAAATTGGATAGTTCAGATGGAGCAATATTTTGATCTACATGGTGTACCACTGTTACAAAAGGTATGTATTGCATCTTCATATTTAGAAACCGGATCATTTTTTATGGGTAAAAGGCTTTGCTC
>APFE030646139.1:20051-34775 GCA_000404065.3 Pinus taeda
AAGAAAAGGATCAAGAAACATCAAAAGAAGAGGATATATGCCAGGACCCAACCCCAGAGAAAGAAGAAATGAATCAGACCATATCTTGTAAAGCATTGGCAAGAATTACGACTCCTCAAACTCTTAATATAGAAGGAAATATCAAGAAGAAAAAGGTGCAAGAAGTGAAATATCACATCGAGAAAGAAGAAATGAATCCAACCATATCTTGTAATTCATTGGTCGGAATTACCACTCCTCAAACTATGAAGATAGAAGGGCATATCAAGAAGAAAAATGTTCAAGAAGTGAAAGATCACATTGAGCATCAAGAAATGAATCCGACCATATCCTGTAAAGGATTGGAAGAAATTACCACTCCTCAGACTCTAAAGATAGAAGGACATATCAAGAAGAAAAAGGTTTAAGAAGTGAAAGATCACATCGAGCATCAACAACAAGTTCTCCAACTTTTAAAGGATAATGCCACGTTGGTGCAAAATTGAATGAAACAGCAGGTAGATCAACATCGTAGTGAAAAATGTTTTGATGTAGGTGATTGGGTATTTTTACTGCTACATCTCAAGCAAGCTATTAATGAGAAGGAAATGTTGGCAATACTACATGCACTTAAGAAATGGCGACCTTACCGAATGGCAAGACACTTCAAGGTAAAAAAGGATAATGATAGTCTTAAATACTTTTTAGAACAACTACTATCTTTAGAAGAACAAAAAAAATGGGTCACAAATCTGTTGGGTTATGACTTTGACATCATCTATAGAAAAAGGAAGCAAAATTTTGTTGCAGATGCACTCTGAAGAAAGGATGAGGTGTCGAAGCATTGTTTTGTGATATTTCTATTATCCAACCAGATTGGATAAACGAAGCAAGGTATGAATGGAAGAAGGACGAAGAAGTATGGCCACTCATTCAAAACTTGCAGAATATTCCAATTCAAACAATATTGCTAGAACTTGAAGAGGAAGGAAAAATAAAATTGGAACCTGGAGCAGTCACAAAAACAAGAACCCGATAGCTACGAAATCGGTCAATTTCAGAGCATCTCATCAAGTGGAAGAACTTACCCGCTGAATATTCCACATGGGAGGACAAGAATTTTATACATAGGGATCAAGAACTACTCAAGCATTGAGGACAACACTTTTTGAAGGAGAGGGGCATGTTAGGCCCCTATAATACTAGTGTAACCCCTTATTGTTATCAGTACAAACCCCTTATTATATTTTTGTAACCATGTAGTCCCCATATTTTATTATTGTGCCCCATAGAAGCCCACTATTGTTATTATTGTGCCCTTACATTATTATTGTTATGTTGGCTCTGATTATATTATGACCCCTTAGACTCCTATATATAGAAAGGAGGTCTTGTCATTTGTATCATCCAAGAATTGTTCATTTGTGTATTGTAAAGGAGGTTTCCCCCTCGAAGAGGCTGAATTCTAAGGCATTCAACTATCTTTCCTATCTTTTTCTGAGCTAGTTTCATAACAGGAAGAGTTGCAGAAGTTGTTGGATGCAGGGTTCCTTTACCCCATCTCATATAGTGAGTGGGTCTCCCCTCTAGTTTTGGTCCCAAAAAAGAATGGAAAGTGGCGGATCTGTGTGGATTACAGAGATTTGAACAAAGCCACTAAAAAAATACAATTTCCCTTTACCTTTGATTGATCAATTCTTGGATGCTCTTACAAGGAAGAAGTTCTTCACTTTCCTAGATGGATTCATTGGTTATAATCAGATCCGGATAAACCCATAGTACCAATATAAAACTACATTCACTTGTCCTTGGTGTACCTTTCCTTATAGGGTCCTTTGTTTCAGATTATGTAATGCTCCCGCCACTTTTCAAAGGGCAGTTCTAAGCATATTTGTTGAGCTATTCCATGACTTTGTAGAGATCTACACGGATGATTTTACTCCCTATGGGTGTGACTTCATAGAGGCTCTCTCTAACCTAGGGAAAGTTCTAAATAAGTGCATTGAAATGAACCTCTCACTTAGTCCTGAGAAGTGTGAATTATTGATGAATGCAGGGACTATCCTTGGCCATTCAATATCACAGGAGGGAATACAAGTGGACCCAAACAAAATTGCCATCATAAAGAGGATCCCCACTCCTCAAAATAAAAGGGATGTTAGGAGCTTCTTGGGCTTAGATGGATATTATATGCGGTTTATCGAAGACTTCAGCAAATTAGCCTCACCATTTTTTGGATTGTTGGCTAAGGACTCTGAATTTTTATGGTCAGATAGTTTCCAATGTTGAAGAAAAGTGTAACTAGGTTTGATATCTACAAATGTAATTTTGATCTTTGTACTTGTCAACAAAAAGAAATATTATTTTTTTGAATTACAAGAATGAGTTTCTTTCTCATTCCATAAGTCTAGAAAAGTCAAAGAGTCAAAGAGCTCTTTTTGAGAATATATGTAATGTATATAAGTCTACTTAGTGTCTATACTAGCCCTCCAAGACAAGCACAATCTTCTTGAAGAAGGAAGCAATCTAAATGATGTAAAACATAGTCATGTCAGCCTGCAAATGAATTAAAAGGATGTCATGTCAGCTTGCATTAAATACGCTACTCTTAACTGGCACAGGTCGGCTAAATATGGAGGGAAAACCACTATGTATACCTAACTAGGGTATCCGCAAAAATGAGACACAGAAAATAAGATTCCTCTCTGATTTCAGATGGGTATAAGATCTCGAAGGTCTCTGTAACTTCGGTGGTGATCATAGTGAGAAATTATAGTCAAGTAATTTTCGCATTTACCTCTGCAACTTTAGATGGAACAGAGCTACAGGATTCTTGGATGAAGAAAATAGATCAGTATTTCAAATAGTGAAGGATCTTTGTGTTTCTGGATGCCTTTGTTATTTCGTGGGTTACAGCAAGTAAGGGTATATCTCCTTAGTGGTGGAAATCTCGATCATGATCCTGGTGCAAGGAAATATCACAATATTGTTGTCTTAATATGTTTATGATGAGAAGGATCACGATGATCCCACAGTTGCATATATAGTCACTGATTATTTTTTATGATGAGGATATACCCTCAGATTTCTTATTTTCTCAGCCCCAACATATTAGACAGCATCATACTTTGTCTCAGTACTCTTTCTAAACACACTAATGAAGAAATCTAATGGTGACTTACTCTGTCTCAACATACTAGACAATACAGTCATAATATATTCTATTATGATCTTGGCATAATCATGATCCTGATGAAGACAAAGGTATAAGGTGAAGATCTCAGTGATGGGGAAGCAACAATGATCTAATTGACATGATGAAGATCTCATTGAAGGAATAGTAGAGTTGCAGTAGTAATAAAGATCTTAGAGTTGAAGTATTGATGTCTTCAGTGTTGCAGCAATGATGATGATGTATAAACAGTGACAAAGAAGAGGATTGGTGTCTTGGTCTTGGAGTGGAATAGTAGGTTAAGGGTCATGGTCTTGGTATTCATTAATTGGAATGTCTATAAGAAGAATTTTGTGTGCGTTTTCCTCTCCAAGAGAGAGAGGTTTTGGACCTGGAAGAATGCCAACATCTTGTGTTCTTGTCTCTTTATTTTTTGTAGCTATTTGATGAACTAATAAACACACGCTCTAGTAATGTCAAAGAGAATATTGTGTTGATGAGAAAAATAAAATGCCTCACAAATAGTTATCAAGTCAAGAAGAATCTCATTAACTACATGTTCCCTAGATTCTTCAACATGGTATCGGAGCTAAGGTGTTGAAGTCAAAGGAAGGGTAGATAAAGAGACATACAAGGATCAGTCTTCAAGAATTGTATCAAAGAAAGAGCTTTGTCAATATTAAAGGATTAGTCAACATCAGTAGCCTACAACAACAAATTCTTTTGTCAAAGAATGAAGTTTCAATCACAAGTACTCAGAACTCGGGTTCATGGAAATAGTTTCGATGCCTCTCATAGTCTTAGTCTATGTCGTACAAGAGGGCTCTCAATATAGAGTGAAAGTGTTCATTGATGGGTCTCAATACTATAAAATGGTCATCATGGCAAGAAACATCAAGACTCTATGGTTCTACACAATGTTGCATACTACAAGGTTCCATAATCCACTTATGTGATCCACTTATGTGATAGCAAGACAATGTGATCTCAAGTTCATCAACAGTTTGTTAATCATAAGAATCAGATGTATAAGTCAAAGAAACTTGAAGGCAAGAAGGAAAGCTTCATACCATTACATCAAGGATCTCATCCAAAGGAAGCACCAATGCATTTGCTTCAACCATCATCAAAACAATCAAGGTGAAGATTTCATCTCCACATGACAAGTAAGTATCTTTTCAATTTATAAATATGGTTAAATGACTTCATTATAGAGAGGACATTTATAGGTTGGATGGGTCATCAAGATTCCTTGCATGAAGGAGGATAAACATAGTCCTCTAAATAGTTGAATTCATCAAAAGGTCTCCTCTGAATTCATGGAAAGGAATACTTATGAAATATCCCCTCATATAATAATATTGGAGACATCAAAGAAAAACTCACCCTTAGAAGGTAAAACTAAGAAGGTCACTTGGAATATGATATTCATGAAAGTAAAAGGGTATCAAGGGATGTAGGATATCTTCATAATATCCCATCTACAAATATCTAGGAAGGAAGATAATCATCATCATTATAACTAATAGGAAAGGTAAAAAATGTCCATGAACAAGTAGGTTACCTCATTCAACAACTTTTGGTCTCCAGGCTAGATAGAGAAATACAAGTTGATGTCAAAAATATTGAAGGTTCATATAACTCAACCATGTGCAGAAAGGAAAAGCAAGGTTGATCATCAAGAAAGACAAAATAAGTATAGCTAAGATTCAATGCTACTGAAAGATTATGGATGCTCATATCACTAAAAGATGGAAGAAGTTGAAGAAAATGGCCAAGGAAAGAGGGAGTAACAAATCTCTCATATGAGTAATATAGTATCCCTCACAAAAGGTTCTTATCATAAGCTCCTAAATCGTGTGTTATAAAATATGACGAGATAATAAGATGCATCATGACATCATGGAAGAATTAGAAACAAGAGCTCGTGACATCACCATGGGACAAACTTCATGGCAGATAAACATGTAGGATATATAGCTCTTGGGAACCTCAGTGGACATTGAAGGAAAGAAAGGAGTCATCTAAGGCTCATCATACATCAAGTCAAAAAGAAAACATCTTCCAGTTGTATATATACAAGATCCTCGAAATTCTCTGATGGAATATTCATCGTAGGGTTAACTAATATAAAGAGGAAGCAAGTGTTTCAATGGGAACTCCAACTTATGGAATCCATGACACAATGATGTGATTACATAAAGCAGATCAAGGGAATGAAGATCTATTCAATCAATAAAATTGATGGAAGACACCTCGGTGACCTGAAGGTAAAATAAGGTATGTATGCTTGTGTTTAATATTATAATGACATGTCATATGGTTACAGGTAACATGGATCATTACTTCTATCTTGAGAAGCATGATTGAAATAAAAAGTATCTCCTCCTCTGAAAGGATGCAAGAAGACATAAGATACACTAGGTGAAATCAACATAATATGTCCTCATATGAAGTATGAGGTGGTTGATCACAACTAAGAAACTCTAATTAAAAGGCACCTGGGAATGGAATGTGTAAGGAAGGAAGAGATCATGAGATATGCAACCCAGATGAAGGTAATCAACATCCAAAAGATCAAGAAGACTTGAAAAGAAAATCTCTAGGAAATATATGAAGACTCTGATGGAAAAGATGTAGACCCTTGACAATGGATATCTTTGGGATATGTCTCAATATGAATGTAGGATGTTGATACCTACAGAAATATGTCATGATGAAGAAGCCACCTAGTAAGGTACAATTTGATTTAATGATATATTTTCTTGAATAATATCTATATAAGTTCATCCAAATCTATTTACTAGTACAACTAGCATTCATGCGATAAATGAAAGAGTGATGAGAAAGAAGTAGTCATATGACCAATGTTCCAAATATGAAGAAGGTCATTTTTCATGAAGAAAGGAATGACATGATGAACTAAGGAGGAAAGTAATCAATGATTTTTGCCCTACAAGAAAGAATCTCAACTAACTTTCATGACATCAAGGAGAGAAGTTGATCAAGAAGTTGAAGGACCCATGAAGAAGAATTTTTTGATGTATAGAAGAGTCTCTGGCTAAGAGGAAGCTCTGACAAGTCCCTAATCAAGAGGGAGCTTGAATTAGATCACCCCTAATTACAAAGGAGTGACAGTTGTGTTTTTTTCTATTTCATGTGTCATGCACTAGACCAGGACTCACAGCCACAAGTCAAGGTGAAGGCCATGAACAGAAATGTAAGCACATGATAGACACAACATTCTTGTCTTCACCTAGGAAGAAAGAATGGAGGGTTGGGTAATCATATGGCATCTTATGCTCTTTGAAGATGTGTAGGGAATCCAAGATAAGAGTAGGCAAGAGGACCGGTATTCTTTGAGGGTTGGGAACCCAAGATATGAATAGTCCTAGATGGTCATACTCAGTGAACACCTGGGTGGGTATGTACCTTGAGATAAAATGATAAAGGTGTCTATAAATCATTGGTCTCGCCAACATTGTGCTTTGATCTAATGAGAGATAGAGTTTTTAGTCAAGGCCTTGTTGTGGAAATAATGTTGGTTACTACAATGTTATACAGATGGGTTACCAATTTGATTCTTCTTATGAGAAATTATTCATATTTAGAATGACCAAGTACGACTATAAATACCTCCCTTGTTAAGAGGGAGCGTTGAAGAAAAGTGTAACTACATTCGGTATTTACAAATGTAATTTTTCTATTTTTACTTGTCAATAAAAAGAAATATTATTTTTGTGAATTATAAGAATGAGTTTCATTCTCATTCCATAAGTCTATAAAAGTCAAAGATTCAAAGAGCTCTTCTTGAGCATATATGTAATGTATATAAGTCTACCTAGTGTCTAGGTTATCCCTCCAAGACAAGCACAATCCTCTTGAAGAATGGAGCAATTTAAACGATGTAAAATGCATTCATGTTAGCCTGAAAATGAATCAAAAGGATGTCATGTCGGCTTGCATTAAATATGCAACTCTTCACTGCCTCAGGTCAGGTAAATATGGAGGGAAACCCACTATATATACCCAGATAGAGTATCCACAAAAGTGAGACACAGAAAATCTGATTCCTCTGTGATTTAGGATGGGTACAGGATCTTGGAGGTCTCTGCAACTCCGGTGATGATCACATTGAGAAATTACACTCAATTAATTTTCACACTTACCTCTGCAACTTCAGATGGCACAGAGCTACAAGATTCTCGGATGAAGATAGTAGATCATTATTTTGGATAGTGAAGGATGTATGTGTTTTTTGGATGCCTCTATTGTTTCATGGATTATAGCAAGCAAGGGAATATCTCCTTGGTGGTGATAGTCTTGATCATGATCCTGGTGTAAGGAAAGATTGGAGTATTATAGTCTCATTATGTTTATGATGAGAAGGATCACGATGATCCCATAGTTGCATATACAGTCACGGCTTATTTTCTATGATGAGGATATACCCTTGGATTTCTCACTATCTTAGTCTCAACATACTAGACAGTATCATAATATGTCTTAGTACTCTTTCTAAATGCAATAATGAAGAAATATAATGGTGAATTACTCTGTCTCAACATACTAGACAATACAGTCATAATAGATTCTATTATGATCTTGGTATAATCATGATCCTGATGAAGATAGAGGTACAAGGTGAATATCTTAGTGATGGGGCAACAACAATGATCTAGTTGACATGATGAAGATCTCATTGAAGGAAAAGTAGAGTTGCAACAGTAATGAATATCTTAGAGACATAGTAGTGATATCTTCAGTGTTGTATCAATGATGATTATCTCAGAAATGACAAAGAAGAGGATTGGTGTCTTGATCTTGGAGTGGCATAGTAGGTCAAGGGTCATGGTATTGGTATTCATCAATTGGAATGTCTATAAGAAGAATTTTGTGCAGGTTTTCCTCTCCAAGAGGGAGAGGTTTTTTCCCTAGTAGAATGACAACATATTGTGTTCTTGTCTCTTTGTTTTTGGTAGCTATTTGATGATATAAGAAACACACACTCTATTAATGTCAAAGAGAAGATTGTGCTAATAAGAAAATTAAAATGCCTCACAAATAGTTATCAAGTCAAGAATAATCACATTAGCTACATGTGCCCTAGATTCTTCAACATCGAGGAGGCCCTAGAGATCTTGAAAGACAAATTGACTACTGCACCCATACTTAGAGGCCCAAATTGAGCTCTTTCTTTCCACATCCATGTTGATGCATTTGAAAAAGTTGTATGAGAATCTCTAGGCCAGATAGGTGACAAGTTTCCTTATGCCATTTATTTCATTAGTAGAAATTTGTCTAATTTTGAATTGAATTACACTATAACTGAGAAGGAACTCCTAGTTGTTGTCCACTCCTTGAACAAGTTCAGACACTGCATCATTGGATATCAAAATTTTCTGCATACTAACCATGTTTTTATCAATTAATTAATGAACAAGCCCGATGTGAATGCTATAATTATTAGATGGTTGCTTCTATTACAACAGTTTGATTTAACTACCATTGATAAGACAGGTACAGAAAATGTAGTCGCATATTTTTTGTATAGACTTTCTTTGCCTACAGGTGAGGAAGGAATGGTTGATGATCATCTTCCATATGAGCCCTTATTTTCTATTTTAATTCTTTCCCCATGGTTTTCTAACATAGCCAACTACCTAGTTTCTACAGAGTTCCCTCAAAATCTGTCATCGAGGGAGAAGAACATAATTGTAAGGAAGAGTGCCCCTTTCACTTGGATTGGGGGAAATTTCTTCAAGCTGGGACCATATAAAATCTTGAGGAGATGTGTCAGGGAAGAGGAAGTATTTGACATCCTCTTAGAATGTCATGATGGGCCTTGTGGAGGTCACTTTGTTTCCAAGAGGACAGCTTTCAACGTTCTACAAGTTGGCTACTATTGTCCCACTCTCCACCAAGATTCAAGAAGATACACCAGTCGATGTGATCAGTGCCAAAGGATGGGGAAACCTACTCCCAAGGATGAAATTCCCTTACAACCTCAGGTGGCTTTACAACCATTTGACAAGTGGTGCATGGATTTCATTGGGCCAATTGATCCACCATCAAGGCAGAAAAATTACATAATTGTATGCACTAATTATCTAAAAAAATTGGGTTGAGACAAAGGCTGTCAAGGTAGAAATAGAGGAGAAAGTGGTTGAGTTCTTAAGGGAGAATGTGTTATACAAATTTAGGTACCCAAGAGAGCTAGTCACCGATTAGGGAGCTCAATTCACATCACTTATGATCGAGAATTTTTTAAGGAAACATCATATCATGAACAAAAAAACTACAGCCTATCATCCTCGGGCAAATGGACAAGTACAGGTCATGAATAGGGAACTAGAAGGCATCCTCACCAAGGTTGTGAGACATATTAGTGGAGGCCATTTGGGCTTACAATACAACTTGGAAGACAACCATTTGTTTCACCCTTATGATTTGGTCTACGAAAAGAAGGCTTTGCTCTCCATTGAGTTTGAGTACAATATTTTAAGAATGGTAGCACAATTGAATTTAGATATTACAAAGGCGCAGCAGGAGAGGATACTCCAAACCAAAAATGGCTTGGAAGAATTCAGAATGCAGGCCCTCATACACACTGAAGTTATCCAATTGCAGAGGAAAGTTTGTCAAGATAGGAACATCAAGGACAAGTTTTTTTGAGAAGGGGATTGGGATCTGCTACATGACTCTAGGTTCAAGGACTTCGAAGGAAAATTGATGACAAAGTGGTTAGGCCCATAAATGATAGAGAAATTCTATGAAAATGGAGTTGTTCAAATTAGGACCATTGATGAGGAATGGATTCCCTTGCTTGTCAATGGATACATATTGAAGGTTTTTAGAAAGCCTTTGTCTATGGAAGAGTTCATCAGCACCATTAGAAAAGAGGTGAATGTGATTCGAAGTGTCCTAGATTCCAAGTCACTGCATTCTTAGATACTTCTTTTGTTTTTCAAAAAAAAAACAATAAGAATCCTAGATAAAAACCTCCATGAGGCATCTAAGGCAAACTCTTGGGTTGAAAACCTCCTTGAGGCATCACAGGAGTGAAAAGGGGAAAAATAAAAAATAAAATATCCCTACGTGAAAACCTCCCTTGAGGTTCCCAGGGAAGATAGGCAGGTTAAGTGTTATAGACAATTTTGGGCACTTCAACCCCAATCACAAATGTCCATAAACTGAGGGCTCTTAAATCCCTAAAAGGGTTGCTTCAATGCCTAAAGGAACAAGGTCAACTGATTACATCATCTCCCAAAAGTTCTCCACTGAAAACTTCTCATAAATGGTCAAAACTGGACCATACTGAAAGCTCCATGCGGAGGGTGTGATGCATATCACCCTCCCAATGTATAGGGTGCGATGCATACTGTTTTTCTCCTCTGTAGGGTGCGATGGTCGGGAATGGACAAATGGCAGGGACCAAAATGTGAGGTGGAAGATCATGGAATCTTCCAGAAGCTTCCCCTCTGACACTTGCCAATCCATTTTCGACCAGGGATGAGTAAGAGATCTTCATTCTCCAAGTGGAAGCAGGAACTATCAGAGAGAAGACACTAATCAAGATCCCAAAAGATGACTCACCTCTCTGTAATCATCTATATAGGGATCCCTCATCACAGAGATCCAGAGGTTGGAATTTTGTAACTTATAGAGAAGTGTTTTTGGTATTCTGGTGTACATTCACAGTGTTGGGTGATTATGCTTTTCTTGAAGTGAATAAGGGCTTCTTAGCTAGAGGATGATGCTGGGTCAAAACTTCTCATGGTTGTAATCCTCTTGCTACTTTTTATCTGAATAAAACTATTCTTGTTTCCTTCCATATTCTTGTGTACTTGTTTATATATGCTAGTATATGGTTAATGCACATCTGACCCTGCATTATTTATGAACTTAGATCCTTGTTTCTTGCATAGTAGTATGTTGTTGTGATTCTACAGGTCCTTTTGAAGCTAAGTAGACAAAGATAAAGCGGAAAAACTCTATCAAGAAGGAGAGGGAATCGAGCGCAAGACTCAGGTTGGCCCTCTTGGTTCTCCTCTCATCTATTTTCATAAAAGGAATCAATAGTATACTTTGATTGTTTGTTTCTAAGATAGCCACCCATCTTAGTGGGAATAGAAGCATCCGTGTGGACACTATTCCCATATAAAAATGCCCCCAACACAAACATCGTGACTCACCCTGGAGTCACTTTGTTGGTGCAGAGATCTTCATGTGGAGACCCTACAACTCTGCTCGAATAGCTGCAAGATCAGCACCGCACTGAGTGGCTGCCTACTGAATCTCCTGTACCCATTGTTCCAAGACAAAGGTGTCGAAATTGCTTCCCTAGATCTATTCTTGTGTCCCTTGAATTTGTTCATAGTCCTACGCCTTCTTCGAGCTATTTGGATTACGAAGATTGTGCTTTGTGTTGGTTAGTCAAATAGTCAAGCCACCCGTGTGTGGATTCAATCGACTACCATTCACTTTTCCTGGGAAAGGTTCTCCATTTAGCTTTACTAGCTACACTGTGCCTCTATCTATGACCTCCTTAAAAACATACAGTCCCAGCCAAGGCATTCTAAACTATCCCAAGAATTTATCAAATTTACTGTCATTTAGTAACACTAAATCATTTACCTTGAAGGTGTGCAACTTAATATGGCGATCGTGCCAAGCGTTTTCGCATTGCTTTTGTACCTATTGATGGAAGCCATCTAGGAACCATTCCTCTTCAAGTTCTTCCAACTGTGTGAGCATCTCTTCCAAGGCTCTGCAGTCCTTCATACCTGTGAGTGCTACTATGCGTAGACTAGGCACAATATACTCCATTGGCATGATAGCTTCCACACAATAGACCAATCGGTAAGGTTTCTGTCCCATTAGTTTCTTGCATGTTGTCCTATAAGCCCATAATATTGCAAGAATTCATAGATCCCAATCACTCTGCTGCGCATTGCAAACTTTGGTCAGCGCAGTCTCCATTATTTTGTTGAATGCTTCTACTGTCCCATTAGCTTGTGGGTGATATGGTGTGATTTTCTAATGATATACCTGAAACTCTTTTGTTAGCGCATTGATTGTTTCATTTAGGAAATTTTTACCATGATCTCTCATCAAGATCTTCGGACATCCAAATTCGAGTCAACACATCTTCAAATAGAAACTTCACAACTATGGTGGTCTTGCAATCTTTGATCAGTTGCGCTTCAGCCCAATGAGTCAAATACTTTATCACGGTGATAATGTATCTCGCGCCCATCTTTCCTTGAGGTTTGATAGGTCCTACAAAGTTGATTGCCCACTTTTCAAAGGGTTGCAATGTCATTTGCAGATTTAGAGGGATCTCGTCCCTCTGCAATGGTTTACCTATTCTTTGACATATATCATAGGCCTTACAGTGTGCTTTCGGATCCTGATGAAGGGTTGGCCACCACAACCCTACGCAGAGAATATTTTCTGTGGTCGCTCGCCCTGCATAGTGTTCTCCTGTAGTGCCCCCATGCTCTTTCATGAGGATTTGACTTCATTCAAATTCAGGTACATACCTTCACAATATCTTATCATTGCCCATTTTATATATGTGCCCCGTGATGATAGAAAAATATGTCGTGTGCACCACCATTTCCTTCTTCTGCTAGCTGGAGTATTCTTTCGGCGCAATTCCCATCGTCAAAAGTGGATTATATCTTCAAAGTGTCCATCCGTTATACACACAACAAAGAGCTATGTGTCAGGTAATGTTTCCTCCAAACTAGTAGGTTCCTCTCCCGTCTTAATGCATGAAAAGTGATCTGGTCCCGCGTTCAGGTGCCCATGCTTCACAATGACCTCAAAATCATATTCTTGGAATAATAAGAGCCACCTGCACATGCACCCCCGCAACACAGGCTTATTGACCAAGTATTTCAATGTGGAATGGTCTGTATACATCTTGAAGTGTCCCCCTAATAAATAGTGCTGATATTTTTGGAGCATGTACACCATAGCTAGTCCCTCACATTTAGTGGTGGAATAGTTCTTTTCTGTTTTAGACAATCTATGACTAGCGAATGCGATAGGGTGATCCAAGCCCTCTCCACCCTCTTGTGTTAGTATCACTCCCAACGCTATATAAGATGCGTCAACATGGACATGAAACTCCTTGTCCCATTTTGGGAAGACCAAGATTGGTGCAGAGGCCAATTTTTCTTTTAGTACATCCAGGCTCTTCATGCAGTCGTAGAACATGACATCTTTTTTCAACAGCTTCTCCATCGGCGCAGTGATCTGGGCATAGCTTTTGATGAACTTGTTGTAATACTCCATATGTCTCAAGGTAGTGCGCAAATTTTTGACACTTTGCGACACTTCCAAATTCAGAATTACTGCAATCTCTGCAGGGTCTACCATTAGCCCCTATTTGCAAACCACATGTCCCAACAGGTTCCCAAAGGGAATGAGGAATGTACACTTCTTGAGGTTCAGTGTGATTTGGTGTCATCGGTAGGTATCCAGCATCAAGCATAAGCTTGCTCCATGGTGCTTAACCAATCAAAATACAGTCTAGTCATCCAGATAAACCTCAAGGAAATTGTGGATATATTCTTTGAATGTTTCAACGACTATGTGTGAAACGATGGCCGGCGCGTTCTTCAACCAAAATGGCATAATGGTGTATTGAAAGCAGCCCCATTTAGTCGCAAAGGTTTTCTTACTCCTATCTTCCAGCGTGATTTTGATCTAGTGGTACCCTAAGAATCCGTCAGTGAAAGAATATGCTTCTTGCCCCTCGACATTTTCCAGTACTTCATCTATGAACGGAGTTGGGAATGGGTCATGCACACACGCGTCATTCAATTTTTTGAGGTCCATGCATATTCTTATTTCGCCCTTCTACTTCTTTTCCTGCACTAACATAGGGCTTACCTAATCGGCTTCTTCCACTGGATCAATGATTCTAGCAACAAGCATCTTGTCTAGTTCTATGTGGACCTTCTCCTTGTATTTTGGATTCAAGCGGTAAGGCCTATGCTTAACTGGCTTCACGTTAGGCTTTAATGTGATCTGCATCATTCCTAAATCTCTAATAATTCCTTTCAATTATGTGATCTTGGTGGGGAACAAGTCCTGGTACTCGCAGAGTAACTCAGTGACCTTATCCACCATCGCATCATCTCAGTAGTCACAGAGCATTTCTTACTTAGGTTCAACTTCCATACCAATGCTCAACTACTTTGTTTTTATCGGTGTCATGCGGAAAGCGTTAATCTTGCAGACAAAACCAACCTCCCTAGAAGCCTAAGCCTTTCTAGTGACAAACAAGACAATTAAGAGCATCTCTAAACATGCATTTATTACACGAGAAACCAAGTGTTTTAGAACCTACCTGTAGTCCAACGCTGTTGTAGTAGTCTAGCCTCGTCGATCCAGATGAGCTCCTCCTTCACTTCGAAACCTTCATGCACTAACAATTAAACGATTACATAACACCTGAATATCCCATAAAATAAAACATATTCAACATATAGACCAAGGAGTATATGAAATAACTCATTAATAACAAATTATTGAGAAGAATGGACTTATTTGTATTA
>APFE030646139.1:46639-131523 GCA_000404065.3 Pinus taeda
TTTTTCTCCTCTGTAGGGTGCGATGGTCGAGAATGGACAAATGGCAGGGACCAAAATGTGAGGTGGAAGATCATGGAATCTTCCAGAAGCTTCCCTTCTGACACTTGCCACTCCATTTTCGACCAGGGATGAATAAGAGATCTTCATTCTCCAAGTGGAAGCAGGAACTATCAGAGAAATGACACTAATAAAGATCCCAAAAGATGACTCACCTCTATGTAATCATCTATATATGGATCCCTCATCACAGAGATCAAGAGGCTGGAATTTTGTAACTTATAGAGAAGTGTTGTTGGTATTCTGGTGTACATTCACAGTGTTGGGTGATTTTGCTTTGCTTGAGGTGAAGAATGGCTTCTTAGCTGGAGGATGATGGTGGGTCAGAGCTGCTCATGGTTGTAATCCTCTTGCTATTTTTTATCTGAATAAATCTATTCTTGTTTCCTTCCATATTCTTGTGTACTTGTTTATATATGATTGTATATGGTTAATGCACATCTGATCCCGCATTATTTATGAACTTAGATCTTAGTTTCTTGCATAGTAGTATGTTGTTGTGATTCTACAGGTCCTTTTGAAGCTGAGCGGACAAAGAGTGAGTGGCAAAACTCTATCAAGAAGGAGAGGGAATCGAGCACAAGACTCAGGTTGGCCCTCTTGGTTCTCCTCTCATCTATTTTCATAAAAGGAATAAATAGTAGACTTTGATTGTTTGTTTCTAAGATAGCCACCCATCTTAGTGGGAATAGCAGCATCTGTGTGGACACTATTCCCATATAACATTGAGGCAGCCTACATGTCCCTCAAAAACAAAACAAAAAACTCCATGACAAGTATCTACAGCATGTCCATTAATAATTTTTGTCATTTTGCAGGTTTTGAGGATAGTGGTAAATTATAGAGCTGCAGGGACAGCATGCTTAGGTTCCATTCAATTTTTCTCTCCATCCACTCCATACCATCCATGAAAACCATATCCTCACCACTCTCACCCATCGTCGGGGCTCAAAAACCCATTTTCATGCCCTCTCTGGATTGCTACAAGATGTCCACTAACAACTTTAGGAAGATCTTGTAACACTACAGGATGTCCTGAAATTCTATAGGAAAAGGATATGATTCGGAAAATCATCATGCATGACCTATCCAAGGTTAATTATATTCCTCACACATTGATCCAACCACTTACCCATCCTCCATGAATCCCTAATTCACAAAAACCAGTATCTCTCAAAACTAACCCTAAGCTCTATCTCATTCAAAAAAAAATTGAAAAAAAAACACAGAGGACATTTCCTCCATTTCCACAACCCTTCACTATTCCATCAGAGCCCTAACATCATCCTTAGACCCCTACATTCTTTCTGATCACTCCTCTAAAGTGAAATCCCATGAAAAAGAAGAAAAAAGGGTTGTTATAGGATCTCTTGTAGCAGCCTATGCCACTATTGCAATAAGCTTGAAACCTAGTTTATCTTCCCATCAAGTTGAGGGTATGGTGCCATCATCCTGAAGCACCTTTCCATTCTAAGCAGGACTCTACAGAAATAGCAGTAGCACTTGGTATATTAGCAAAGCACTTGCACACATGAACAGCACCAAGAGTCAAATGCACAGGAGAAAAAAAATATATACTTGAGGAAAAAAGATAGCAAGGTAACTCCCTAAGCAACAACATAGAGGTCCAGCACAAGGTAGGCATAGGTATGGTAACCTCTAAACTCCTCCCTAGGTGTAAAATAACGAAAATTTATGAATGTTGAGGTAAGGTCTTTTTACAAGCTGGAGATGACTAGTTAACTTGGCCACCCTCAGCTAGTGAATGAAAAGTGATCTATTAGTCATCATGCAACGTAGGAGTGTCACATCAATCAAAATCAGTTAAGAGGGAGTGGGTGTTAATTACAAGGGATGATAAAATGATCACTTCATGTAGGCCAACGATCCAAATGAGGAAAACCCGTACTACTTCCAGTTATCACAATGCTCTGAGCCCAAACCACAAATAGCATATAAGGTACCAAAGCTCAAAATTTCTTGCATATTTGCTCATTTTGAAATCAATTAAGGTAGGAATGAGCTTGGGAAGCTATCACGAGAGTAGAATCCTACTCTATCATTCTTACATGAGGCAGCTACATGAAGTGCAGGAACTACAGGAAGCTACAAGAAGCGCAGAAAAATGTTACAAGAAGCCTCCAAGAATGCATGAACATTTCCTAGGGTCGATTTGATCTTCAATTATCCTTATACCATGCCTTATGGAGAAAAGTAAGTGGCCCCTCTCATTCTTCTGTCCATGATTTACATGTTGGTGCACCTTGAACTCTCCTAGTAGTTACAATCATCTTGTGAATTAAAAGAGTTTTTTTTTGCTATAAAATAGAAGGGATATACATAAGTGTAATCAACTAGAGGTTCCACCCCTATGTTCCCTTTGAATTCATATTGGAGCTATCACGTGAAGAAAATCTCCTACACCTAGTTTAAAATAGAGAAGATGATGGGAGGGGCATTCAATAGGAGAGAGCCTATAGAGACTAAGAGAATTCACCTTCATCCCCATGTAGTAGACATTTTCAGGAGACATCAATGGTTAGGTTTCTTTGAGCTGCTAAAAGGATATGATAGTGATATCACTTATGAGTTTTCCATGGCCCTAAACCCTGAGGCAAGAGCCAATGCTAACACTATGGTAAGGGGATTATCCATTACCATCAATCCTGAGCTAATTAGTAGGATGACAACACTTCCCCTAGGGGTCCAGTGGAGAAAAGAAAATAAGTCCTGCAATGCCATTTCTAAGAATAATTCCTTCACTAATGATGAGAAATCAATTGAAGATAAAAAAAGAGTCAGAAGGGAGAGCCTCCCCTATCCCTAGGATGAGGTGGCTTACCATATCCTTAAGTTCATCTATTCTGAAGGAAGATTGAGTGTAGTCTATGGCTACCAGTTCAGTCTGCTTCATGAACTGATATTTCAAGCAAGATTGCCCATAGACCAAATACTCAATGTGCCTTATTTCCTCCTACATTCCATCATGGACATGAGCCAAAAGGTGAAAGAGGGAAAGAAACAATATTTAGGACACCATGGCCTCATCAAACTAATAGTGGAAGATGTTTTTAATAAATTAAGAGTTCATGTCCTCTGGTCCACATTCAGAGATGTGGACAGAGAAGCCTTCCTTGACACTCAAGTTCTTGCACTTTGTGGGACCCCAACCTCTAGTGTTGAAGGAGAAGAAGTAGAGGCAGAAGAAGAAGGATACACAGGGGAAGAAGAAGAGGAAGAGATTGAAGCAAACAAAGTTCCTTCTACAAATTAATTACTCCAGAAGACTTGGAATATAAAGATATCCATGATCATACAAATATTATATATTAAATGTGTGAATAAGAATGATAATGATTTACAATGAGAATGAGAGGGTTGCTTATATATCAAGCAAGTGTCTCTTCATGGAGAGTCATGTCCTATTTAGACATGCCTCTTCAACCTAACTACTAATCATTATTAAAATTATCCTCGTTACTTATATTTATATTATTTATATAATTTATTCGTAACATTGCCTTCTTCCTCAAAAATCTTTATCCTCAAAGTTTGTCGATGAAAAAGGTTTGACTTCTTTTCGGCTTCAAATGACTTTCTCTCTCGGAACAATCATCTTCATCGATACAAGCTGATATGATCTTCTAAGTGACAAACAAAATTTCGCACTAAGAAGGGATCAGACCATCATAGATTAATCTTTTGTGTAGTATTCTGATCACTAGAAATTTGCAATGACTTGTCAGCATAAGACGAGATTGATGTTACATTATTATTCTCTAGAACATCAGTTTGTTGTTTCTGGTCTGAATAGTCCCAATATGTAGCTTGGTTGATTTGTCTACTCTCGTGATGCAGATGTCGATAGGGTACTTTTTTGGTTTGACTTTCCCTTATTAGGCATGTGGCAATTTTTATATTTTCTTCTGGCGAAGATGTTGTCGAGTTGGTTATGGAACATTCACTTGGGATGTTCATTGTCTGAACTGTAGCATCTAAGTTTGTATTTTCTTCAACTTTCTTGTCTTCTTCTTGAGTTGTGATGTTCACTGGAATGGTATTCATTCCCTTATTTTCAACTTGAATTGTTGCGAATGGAGATTTCGATACTTCTTATTGAGTGAATTGTTCCAAATTTTCTTTTAATGCTTTCTTATCATCCTTAATTTTCTTAATTTGAGTGAGTAGACTTTGATTATGGTTTCTCATATGTAAAAGTTCTTTGATTTTTGATTTATCAACTTTATTTTCAGTGTTTTGAAATTTAAGCTTTTCATCTTTTAGATCTCTTATTTGTTCTAATAAATTTCTATTAAGGTTTTTTAAATGCAAGGTTTCCTCTTCTTGTTTTGATAAGTGCTTCTCGAGTTCTTTTTTTGTGACCTTATTCTTCTTCACTTACGCCAGTAATTTTTCGATGTGGTCCTTGAGACAAGAAATTTCTTCGTCCTTTTCCAATTTTTATTTGTAATGCATATCCACAAGATCTTTATGTTCGTGTTCTAACAATTTCTTGTTTGGTTGACTTTTGGTTATTTTGTCATTCTCTTGATCTTTTAACTGCACTTTCTCGGTACACTGGATTACATCATTCTGTGGGAGTGATGATGGACGTTCAACTTGGAACAGGGATTCCATTTTCTTTCTCTCCTCAGCATGTTGTCGCTCAAGTATTGTGATTAAGTGTTCTATATCTCTTGTGAATTGTTTTTGTTCATTACTCAGAGATTCCATAATTTTTTCTTTTTCTTTACTTCTTTTAACTTTGTATGCAATTTTTTTTTAACTTATTTTATCTCTTCTTTTTTTTCACCTTTTAATAGTTTTCTTTATTTTATTTTTTATTTATTTTTTAATAAATTACCCTTTTTTTGTTTATAATTTAATTACTCCCTTGATAACTTTTTTCTGTAGTGAGCTTGGAATTAATTTATAATTCTTTTAAGTTGAACTTTAAAAATTAATACTCTTAATACTTCAATAGTTCCACTCATAATTTTATCGTTCGGCTTAGAAGTCAACTCATGCACATGGAAATGAATTTTTGACTTTTCCACAGAAAGGGTGGCTATAGTATTAATGAAACGGTGACTATAATATTAATGAAACAGTGACATCGATTCTCCAATCGATGTGACAGCTTTTCCTTTGAAAATTGGATGACAACCTTCAAATATGAAATTAATCGAACATTTCGTCCTTCGTTGTTGTGCTTGGTGGGGACTGTGATAAGAATGGGGACTGGTGGAGAATGTAATAAGGAACAAAAGCGTCAGATGGATCGGATGACTTCTGACGGTGCAGTACAAGGTGCACTGATCTTTTGGTGAAATCTGACTATTGCAAAAATTGGACATGATGGTGGCCACTGCTACTAATGTCGAGTGCAATGGTGGGCATGTCCGGTGTCATGGCGAGGGTAGTGAATGGTGATTGGGGGAGCCCGTCAAGCGGCTGCAGCACCCACTGTTGTTGTTGTTGTTTTTCTTATTATTGTTTTATTAACTGTAGCTTGGCCGACTGACAGGTGGTGAAGTTGATGAATGACGAAAGCAAGTGAGGAGGATGCAGGTGTGAATGACGAGTAATTGGCTGCTAGTTTTGTTCTAACTCGAAGATATAAGGTGATGTATGTGGTAGTGGATGACAATGGTGAAGCGTTATGCAGTGGTTTGTTTTTGTTAGGTGGACAATATTTATTTATTATATATATATCTATATCTATATATATATATATTATATATATATAGATATAGATATATATATATTCTTGTAATTTTTTTTAAGTGGCCAAAAATCTGGAAAATGGAGAATCTCCCAATGTGTAGCGAAATGCTTAAGTATGACAACAACAAGGTTGATGACGATTGATGAAAAAGGGTCAGTGACTGGAGAACGAGCTTTGTGTAGCAGTGAAGTGGCCAAGGGATCGATTACTCTGATACCAAATGAAGCGAACAAAGTTCCTTCTACAAATTAATTACTCCAGAAGACTTGGAATATAAAGATATCCATGATGATGCAAATATTGTATATTAAATGTGTGAATAAGAATGATAATGATTTACAATGAGAACGAGAGGCTTGCTTATATATCAAGCAAGTGTCTCTTCATGGAGAGTCATGTCCTATTTAGACATGCCTCTTCAACCTAACTACTGATTATTATTAACTAATCATTATTACAATTATCCTCGTTACTTATATTTATATTATTTATATATTTTATTTGTAACAGAGGCAAAGGTAGAAGAAGAGGAAGAGGCAGAAGTAGAAGAGGAAGAGGAAGAGGTAGAAGTAGAAGAGGAAGAAGAGGCAGAGGCAGAGAAAACAAAGGAAGAACCACATAAAAAGGAAGAGGTGGAGGAAGAACTAAATGAAGAAGAAGAAGAGGAGCAGTAGGAAGAACCAAGCTCGTAGAAAACCATTGCACCTAGAGAAGAGGAGGTATCCCCAGAGCAAAAAAGTTTGTCTCATGAACACCCTGAAAAGGAGACATTTGTTTTCCTAGTTTCCTTGGGAACACCAATCAAACCTAAGAATAAAAAGTAGAGGCAGACTCCCCTCTACTTCAAAACAAGGAAAAGCACTAGGATTAAATAGGGGAAGCCTCAAACTCCCACAAGGACACCTATTATAGTTGAACCCATTGAAATGAAAGTTGAGAAAGTCACATCTCCTAGAGCCATCTCAAAGACTCCCATAACCTATGTAAGAAAGAATGTCACCAGGTCAACCTCCTCTAAGTAGCCCAAGGCACCTATCACACTCCAACAAAAAGGAAAAAGCATGCTACAGGAAACACAGAGCCTACTACATGAAACACAGAGCCTGCTACAGGGAGAGCAGAAAATGCTACAGGAAGAGCAGATGGGGAAGAAAAAATGAAAAGGGGAAACACAATAGTTACAAGAGGGGGCAGCTTCTCCAAGATAATTTGAGAGAGATTTTCCATAACTACAGGAGCCTAGTCCACAACCCAATTTGAGCTCCTATTACAAGTTCATTGAAGGAGGCAAAGTGATCCCACAGAAATTTGTAGTCCCTCTCTTCTTTTAACTTGAGGCAGAAAGAGGAAGGACACATAGATGGATGAAAATTTCCAAATCCAAGAAAGTGGAAAATGTGGGCCTTATGGAAGAAAATCTCCTAGAAATGGGCAAGGAGTTGAGTGAGTAAAGGGATAGAGAGTACACAATGAGAACACAGTTGTAAGTAGAAAACAAATGGTTGAGGAATAAATTGCAAGAGAAGGAGACCCAATTGGCCACAGTGGAAAGCCTCTCCATGAAGGCACTTCAATGCATACTGCAATCCAAATCCTATGCACTTTTCCTAAAAGACCAATGGATGTAGTTCCAGATCAAGACATTAGCACAACTTGGGTCCATGTCATTCTGGGACTACAAGTAGTTCATTGATTTGTGTGACAAGAGTAGCATTGAAGACAAAGCCAAATTAGTTGAATTCTACCTACACAACCTCACCTTAAATAACATGAATGTTTGGGATCCCAATGAAAAGTTGGGAGACTTGCATGTGATGGTCCTTGCATATTGGATGACTCATGAGGCAGCCAGGGTTGAGGAGGTGAAGAAAGTATTGGTAAAAGAAGAAAAATAACCCCTTTACATCAAGGCAAATAAGATAAGTTCCATGGTTTTAATCAGTCATCAAGGCATCATTTCCAATGATTTTGAACTTTCACCTAGATACCTTGCCACCAAGAACAGACCATCTCCCACTTTGATGACACTCTCAAGTTTTTGGGGATAGGGAGACAATAAGTATGTCAAAGAAGATGGAATACCCTGCCACACAGACTCCATATCGAGGAGTATCACTCTCCTGAGAAATTGAGGAATGCATTGTGTTAGGTTCCTATACCAATAGGTGTCATTTTTCATGATTAACATTGATAAGATCTAATATGTTCAAACCTTTGGTTGGTTGCAAAGGTGTTCCATATTCCCAAGAAATCAAAAAAAAAAAAAAAAGAGGGTGTGCCCTAAAAGAAGAATCAAAGGGCAAGGAAAATAAGATGGTCAAAAGAAAAAATGAAAGAAATGAACCCCAAACAAAAGACCATGGAAAGTGTGCTAGTCCAAAAAGCCACTACTGTTCTATTTTTGCAAAGAATCTCATGATGCACAGATGGTTGACTCTTGCCACAGTGGAGGGATGGCCAAACAGCATAATCTGGGCCAAATTCATGTTTAAATTTCTTGTCTTAGAGATAGAGAATGAAACTTGTCCAAACTGTTCAAACTTGGCAGGTGATTAGCTAGGTAGAGAAGCAAAGGTGCTCAACAGCTAAATCTGAGCCCTTGGAAGAAATAAGGGTATACTTAGATAGGATGGCAGTTAAAAGAAAAGAAAAGAGCAAGGGTTTGCTAGTTTAAAATGCACCCAAGGAACAATGAAGAAAAAATGTTAGGTACAATAGGTTGGGTAGGCAGTTTTGATGTTGCAGAAGCAGGCTTATGAGTAATTTTGTCCTTCAAGAGTGATTCATCTTATTAACCGTCATAAGTACCATGGCAATTATGTGGTGACGGATCAAATGATGCATGTCTAATTTCCCTTCACATTTCTCTCAAAGCACTTACTAACCTCCCCCTAAGGATATTGAGACCTGCTCAATGCTCCTAAATCACTTCATTTCATGAAATAGACTAAGTGAAACTCTGTTTTACTTGGGCAAAAGAAGCCACATATCTTGTGTAAAATACTTTTCTCCTCTTAGCCTGAGTATCTTAAACACTAGACTTAGTGCTTATTCTTGCCTCATATTCATATTGACACATTAACTTTATTATTTAACTCCCTATGGCTATTTCTCCTTCCCCATATTATATAAATATATAAATAAAAACCCCAAAAAGTTTAAATATTCCCCGCCTCGGTTGTAATATCAACCATATCATTATGTTCTTGAGAATTAATGGTTCATACGGAACCATGTAATAACCCTCCCCCACGCAAGGTTTCAGATTCAATTAACCCCACGTTATTTGATTAACCGACAAACATTGCGAACTATACAAAAAACCCTCCCCGCACACAAATATTAAACGTTAATTAAACATTTGGTTAATTAACCGTTAATACCCCCCAACAGCCAATAGAAATTGCCCCGTTATGGTTAATTCATTGTTTATTACCCAGCTTCCCGCGCCATAATCTGCCGCCAACTCCGTTAGCCGTTGACCGTCAGATCCGGGCTTTCCCATTGGATGGCCCACAGCAATATTGGAACCCCTACGATGCCCGAAGATTAGCATCCGGGGAACTGGGCAGTATTTTCGTCATACAAGGGACACGCGGTGCCCTCCCGGCATGTTCCTTGCCCCTCCTCCAATATCGCTTAAGCCGATATAGTGGTGTGGGATAATACTGCTTACCGCCCCGCTAACCCCCTCGATGACGTCATCCACCACGTCCCCGCTACATGACAAAAAACTTTGTCATGCTGACGTCATCCAACCAAAAAGCGCCAAAACCCGTCAAAGTCAATTTTTTGTTAAAAAACCCGTGAAAACGTCATTTTCACTCATTTTCACCTGTTTGTCTATGCATGACTATTACATGCAAATTACGACGAGGTTGCTACCAGAGCTCCAGTCCGCCACCCGACCAACCTAATCCGGCATCCCACTCTGCAAATTCATCATCCAAACCTGGAAATGACTCCAGTGCATTGTTAAAAATAGGTATTTACCGTAGTCCTACTTCTAAACCCTGTGAATTTCAGTTTTCTCTGTAAAATTGTCCGAAGGACCCAAATTCTTGTTAAATTCACCGTATTGTCTTCAAATAAGTGCACCAGAACCATTGTTTTTGCCATTTTTACAAAAAAACCCTGCAAATTTTGTTTTTCTCTATAAATTCACCCAATGAGCTGAGTTCAAATCCATTCTGGCCTGCAATTCCCGGAGAAAAGCCCCAAAACTGTTGTTTGCACACTTTTACTACAAAAACCCGACTTCCACAGCTAAAACACAGTGAGCAAACATGGAATCCCCCGCGCCTGTGGCCCTCAATGTCGCGCCCCTCAATGCACCACACAAGGAATTGGAATGGTTACCCCTAGCTGATAGAGATTTTCATATTCAAGACTTAATGGGTGATAAAAACCACCTCCAAGCATTTTGTGAGATTAGGAATAGTTACAGGAACAATGTTGATATCTATGGAATATGGGAATCCAATTTTCCCATCTACTACCTTCCCTCTATCAATATTTTCCCAGAAATTATCCACTTATGCTATGCCAATTATGACCCCACTCAAAGAGCAGTGATGACTTCATCTGGAACTGTCCTCTTTTACATTACTCTTGATTCCATAAATGAAATGTTGCACTTCAAACCTACTCGGCCTCTAGCTCCTCTGTCTATGGGATTCTTACTTGAAGAGGGTCCTAAACTACCCAGTTCAGAGATAACCAGAATAGCTCAATTATTTATGAGACCAGATCGCCATCCCAAAGAGCCACCTCCCTATGTCCATGTCTGGTTCAATGAGGCTTGGAAATCCATCATTGATATGATATCCTATATCCTGGGATTCAAGACAAGTGAGTATGTTGATGAGACCACATTAGTTCTGTTATCCATTTTTACTCCAGGCCAGCCTCCTACTGTTAAATATGATTTTGCCACCTTCATAGCCAATAAGACACATGAGCAATTCATGAGTCTAGACAGAGAGGGATTCTTCAAGTACTCATCCTATATATGTCATTTGTTCTTATACTATCAAACAGACAATTTTCAGTTTCCTATCAGAAAATTGGATTCCAAAGGAGAAAGAAAGTCTATAGTATTTTGGACCTCAGTCTTCCACCATGTTTCTGACTCTCCTTATACCTACTGTGAATTCATTGACCTGTTTTTATATCTGGTTTCCTCTCTATTAATGAAAACTCCTCCTCCTAGGCTTTCTATTGAGATGCAAAAGATTTTACAGCTATCCAAAAACCACAGAATAGGTGACTGGTACTTCTACCAGAATCACACTGAGATCAGAATATACGGCTATGAGTTGTATCCTTACAAGCTGCCTAAATATGTGCCTATGAGATTGTTTGCTCTGGAGTATTTCAGGCAACTCACAAATGCAGACTTAACTCACTTTAATAGTACAAAGAAAAAGGCCCAGCTGAGAATAAAGAATCAATTAGGCCCTTTTATCATTAACAAGAAGGAAGCCTATGCAGATGCTGACAAAATATTGGGAGAAGATCTCAAGTTAAAGAAGAGTTTTTGGTGGGTACCCTATGACCCAAATGATTTCATAAGTAATAGGAGAGCAAAATACAGGCTATCAGCCTATAAACATTCTAGACTTCCTGAAATAGGGCAATTTGCCAATCAGAATGAGTGGGTAGAAGGTACATTGATAGAAGAAGTCATTGAGGAAGAAAAAATGGAAAAAGATATGAAAGAGCTTGAAAAAACGCTTGACCTGGACTATGTTGGACAGGTATCTTTCAAGCTGCCTGAGCACACAGGAGGTGATACATCCTTTGTTGAGACTTCTCAGCAGCCCACACAAAAAGCCAGCACAGGGTCAGCTAAGGGCAAAGAGGTAATAGACACAGAGTAGGAAACAATGACAAATCAACTAGCTACATCAAAGGAACAAAGACAAGGGCAAGCCCCTTCGGCACAGACAAAGGCGCCTGAAATCCCTGCACTACAAACTCCTCTAAATGAGGAAAGAGGCAAGAAAAGAGACAGAGAGGAAAGCACCCCCCGTGAGTGGACCAGTAGAATAGCCAAGGGAAAAAAGGCAAAGGTTAAATCCTCACTCTAAAGAGGAAATCTTTGAAGAAACAATAGGCATCTTGAGAGGTGAGGGGATGACCGAACAACAGACCTCTCCAATAGTGGGCACATCAACTAGCTCATACCAGCAAGAGCTAGAAAGGCAGCATAGTGTGGAGGTTTCATCCTCCAGGCCAGAAAGCAAGCAAGGCTCTGATATTAAGAGAACATTCACTGAAATAAAGGAAAAAAATGAGCCAATAAGAATTCAACTTTATAATCACATGCTGGAGATGGCCCCCACTAATCAACAAAGGTTAATGGCAAAATATGGTATTCAAGAAGGGAAAATGATCCTTAGTCACTTCAAGCCCACAATGCAGTAGCCACAGTCAGTTGTTGATTACATCAGGACCCATCTGGAAGTGTTGGCTAAAGACATTCACCCAATGGACCAGATTGAATTGCATAAGCAAACCGGTAAAATGGTCTACTCTACATTGGCAGATAAAGCATTATTGGCTCATAAATTATAGAATTCATTGAATAATACCTCTTCCCAATTGGATTTAGAAAAGGCTTCCTCTTTAGCCAAGGATAATAGAATCAAGTCCTTGGAAGAGATTATCATTGAGCTGGGATATGATCCCAAAGATGCCAAAGGCATACAGGCATTAATAAAAAAGGAGGAAGACATTGCAGCCCTGAGGAAGCAGCTGAAGCTCCCTATTACTATGCATCCACAAACCATAGAAGTTGTGCAGCAAAAAGAAGAAGAGGACATGATGGATTTGTTGATGAGGATGAATAAAAGATTAACTGAGATAGAGCATGCATTGGAGAAAGCTTTACAAGAAAAGTAGGGAGAGTTGACCTCCCAGCCGCCTGAAATACCTCCAACAAGCACAACTACCCCTCCTACAGTTACAACAGCACCACCCCCCATTGTCCCATCATCTGTTGCAGAAATCACCACAGGTACTTCAGCAGTGACAGCAGCAACATCAACAGCGCCAGGTACCAGCATGAGCATAGAACAGCTAATGAAGGCAATGGAAGAGATAAAACTACAAGTGTCAGAGTTGAAAGGTATCAAAGAAAAATTGGCAAAATTGGAAATAAGCTATGATAAAGCTAAGATAACTGTAGCAGAAAAGACAAGAGAGGTGAAGGCATTAGAAAATAAGGTGAAGGCTTTGGAAAATGACCTCTTGTTAGATAAACCTCTGGGAGAAATCAAAGGCATTTTATGGGCTAACATTAATCAATCCATTAGCAATGTGTGGAGGTCTGTGCAGGCTATTTATGAGCAAATTGATTTGATAGGACTAGCCCAGGTGGAAGTCCAGAAAACAAGAACTTTATTGGGGCACATGCCTGAGCAAGCAAACAGGTTAATACATTTCTTGAATAGCAAGACCAGTGAAGAGTTAGCAGCACTGGATATCAGAGACATGACAGACACCATTTTAACAATCAAGAGAGTTCTAACCATGAGAACTCTAATGCAAAATCTAGGGAGAAGGTGTCAGGAGATGCAAGTTGAGGTCAATTCTTTCACAGAAAAATTTACAGTCCTGCATCAAAAAGGCTTGCCAAGTCTTTTAGGAAGTAATAACCGTTTACTGAAACACAAGGAATATGAATATAAATTAAATAAACATGTTGCTGATCAAGTAAATTCTTCATCAAGCACTTCAGCAGAGAAAGCCCTTCCATCTGGCCAAACCCTCTACAACAATTTGGAAAATCTATTTTACATAGAGCACGAAGTGAAGCATCTGTTCACTGCCCCACCTAATTTCTCCAGGTACACAGAAACCGATGAAACTCTGAGAAAACTGTACAGACACCAAATACCAGGACCAGAGTGGTGGCAAAGCATGTTGGAAATCTTGTAAGTTGTCTTTTGTCAATGAAAAATTCTGAACCATTCTCTATAATGCAAAGAACATGGATGAATCACAATCATGCGGATCAGAGCATATCACATCGGAACTAAAGAAGGTCCGGCCAAGGCAGGCAGCAGCGTGGAATTTACATTGAAGACAACTACCAGCTGACTCACTGAGGCTAAAGTCAACATTATCTCACCAACTGAGCAGCCAGCACATCAGCATTCACTTCTTCTCTTACCTTTTCCCTGTTTCCAAAATCATTTACTTCTCCTTTTTAAGTAGGTGGAATGAGTTATTGCTAAAGATATTGTCTCTTTGAGATATTTTGTAACATATCTATATAAATACCTCCCCAGGCAAGCTATTCGGGGTTGGTTGGTGATTTACTAGCTAGATTGCGCTATAACTCTGAAGATTTGTTGAATACAAAGGTTGTTGGATTTTGTTATTGGTGCACTCTCTGAATGTGGAATTGATGCTCTGGGCCCTACTACAGAATTATTGAATCATGTTATAGATCAATAAGTTTTTCTCACCTGTGTTTTACTGTTTCTGTGTTTATATACATCATAGATGTTTCATGATCTTGGTAATAGAGAAAAAGAATAGCCCATAATTTGTTTGTTTACACTCTGTGTTCAATCTCTATTATTTCTAATGTTTCCTTCAGAATTAGCATAAACAGGAATTCTTAACTGATCCTGTTTCCCCTAGTCCTTACATATTGATTTAAATGCTAAGAAATTCTTAATTGCTTCTTGGTCATAGTCATTCATTTTCCCTCTGTCAGCATGTTAGAGGATTCTTAATTGCCCTTCACCCTCTGGCTCCATTCCATCTGATTCCAGCATTTAAAATTGTTTGATAATTGATTACCTTGCTCTGTAGTACCACCCTCTGTCAAAGAAACCACGCCCAGCAGTTCATCCTCATAGACTCCATTAGCCCAATGGACTGAACTTCTCAGACTTATACTCCAGTCCTACTAAACACCACCATCCAAAACTCAAAACCAAACCCTTGTACTTCATAACTAGCCTAATATACCTTAAACAAAGTTAAATTACAAAGAGAGAGCCCCCTCTAGATGCAGATTGGCTAGAATCTGTGTCTAAAAGATTGGTCTATGGTTACCTCGGCCGTATTCCCTTCTTAGAATTTTCTGAGGGAACAACCTATGTGATAACACATTGGATAGAACACCTTTGTATAAGAAGGCCATGCAAATATTGAAGATCAACTGGATTGGACTTAAGCTCAATCCACCTTTGTTGTTGGGTTTACAGGAAGGAAGGAAGGAAGGGAGAAGAAGAAAGGAAGTAGTGGGAAGACATAGAGAAAAATGCAGGCTTCCATCCTTAGGAAGGCACACCATCTACAGAATCTTGGGATGTCAAAGAGGCCACCAAGACCATGAAGGACATGGACATAGATGACTAGGTTGCTCAGAGGATGAGCAATAGTTTCAGTAGGGGAGTGATGATGAGGCTCATCAATAGGTATATTATATGGGTCGCATGCCATCCTCCAGCTGATTAAATTATATCTTTCTCAAATTTATCTAAAAATTTTGTTATATTATGCTTAATGTGAAGAGTAAAGATGTGTTACTATGTCATGTGGCCTAATGTGTGTTAAACGTAGGAATTGGAGCAATTTTTAGTTTATTTGAGTGTAGAACTCCTAGTAGACAAGCAAGACAGATTCTAGGAGGTGGTCCACCTCCGTAACTCCTCCAATCCGTAAAATATCCATCACTCTATCTCATCAACTCAGTGTCATTGGCAGCCGAGCAGGTCGATTTCATTGGCAGTCGAGCCAGTGCAAGTCAAGGAAGAGTTATATTCACTTATTCTCAAGTTAGGGAGTCAAATATCCCTATTTTCTAGGGATTTGTTGGTAGCTTCACTTTTGTATAAATAAACAAGCTAAGGGACTCATTAGGATTCAAAATTTTATTGTAGCCAAGAGGCCATTAAGTTGAATCACATTTGCCTGTCACTTTTTTATGTATTTGACAATTTTTGAATAATATTGAGAAGTTATGTTTTGATCTAGCACTGAGTTGACTCAAAGGGTTGAAGCTCTTGGGTTAGGGCCCAATCCTAACAGCAAAAGTTCCTCTCTTGTATCCATATTCTTAGTCTAGAATGTTGATTAATTGTTGAAGTTTATTCATGTTTCTTTTAGCTTAAAAGATTGATTAATTTGTTGCTTATTTGTGTTTCCATTAGCTTAGAGGGTAGATTAGTTGTTGCAATTTAGTTGAGTAAAATCCATCAAAAAGCCTCTGATAGTGACACCTATCTCATCTCCCTAATTGGATCATGATTAGAGGACCCCACTCTCACACCCCAAAAACAGAGTTTGATTTCATGTTCATTGCATAGATCAAGTTTTAGAATTAGTTAGATAGTTTTTTATGATTTCTTGGAGAGATTTACATTTTTTATTTTACTTCGCATGATTTTTGTACCTTAGAAGGTATTTCATCTCATTGATCAAGTTCTTAGTAGTAGTAGATGAGCTTTTCCAAATTCAATTCATCTTTTCCACATTGACATGTAACAATTTGCAAATGAAAGGAGAAACAGGTGCATGTGTTCTTGCAAGGTTGTTGGTCTGCAGGAAAGGACCCATCACCAACTCCATTTAGGTCTTTTCTGCATTCTATTTATGCATGCTAACCCATGTTCTAAACCTCTATTTTCAGTCACCGTGAGCGAGTCATATTAGCCCAAACTTGGTTCATTGGGCTTCGCTAAGGGTGATGATCACCTTCCCCACACTTCCCACAACTTTCATACACCCTTCTAACACTTAATATCACCATTATTACCCTCTAAACCCTCTCAACCAACTTCTTGTAGCATTTCAATACATCCTGTAGCAGTACAGGAATTCTGTAGCAACATCCTATAACTCACCTACAGTGACCTGTTTTGACCCTGTTTTGACCTGCAATGATATCCTAGCCTAGTTTAGGAGTATTTTAACCCCTCAGCTTGGACTCCATGACCAGAAGTTCCACCTATACCATTCCTTTCACCCTTTTTTCCTTCCTGCAAGATCAGATAGAATTAGTTCTTTCATTTTTGAATTTATCAATTAGAACTTTATTTACTCTGCAAGTCTAAATTAGATAGTCAATGCATGCATTCTTGAAAAATGAAATGGTAGAATAATCTTTTGTTTTCAAGCAACCCTAATAGCTAGATGATTGAGTGCAAGTTAGCATAGTACACTTTTTGCAACTTAGCATAAGGTTTGTGTCCTTTCAAAGCATTTGCAATTTGGTAGCTGTCATTTTATGAGTTGAAGAGCATTTACATTCACTGCACTAGGGCTAGCCTTTACATTCTACTTTCAATAGTTAGAATCCTTTCAGTTCAGTAGAGAAATGGTTTGGAAACCTAATGATCAAGTGACCCAGTTGTGGGTGGCATGAGTAGAATGATGCATCTATTATGTATATAGTATTGTCACCTCTAAGTTTGTACAAAACCCCGAGTTGATAAAGTAAAGTTGAAGAGCCTCTGGAAGTTGCAGCACTCTTGGTGCTGTTAGAGTCGATCTTGTCAGTCCTCCGTCAGAGATCAAAACTCTTTCTACATTTCATTTTTAGGTGTCTCACTCCATCCACTCAGCTGCACTCTGCTAGGGGCATGCCATAATCTGACGGAAAAGGTCTTGTTAGTCATATCCCCTCATGTCTGTCACCTGCTGGCTTAGGTCTTTTCATCAATGTTCACTAAAGTCCATGACAATCAATGTTTGATCTTTAATGGACAAGAGTCATTTTCAGTCATTAGGTCTAGGGATCAGATAAATTGGTCTTCAAACATGTCCAATAAAGCCATGCAGGCCAGAGGGAGGCCCTTACAAAGTTGTGATTCAAAGATTTTCATCGCCATGTTGACAGATTATGACTGTTCTTCAAAACTCTGTTTTGAAGAAAAGTCAAATAGTGTGTCATTTGTGATAATTTTAAAAAAGGTCTCCAGTTTATTTCTTCAAGTGCAGTCATGGTTTCCTTGGCCAAAGGCCATGTCAACAACCCCTGCAAAAAGTGCCAAAAAATTCCATTATTTTAGCTAAAAATTCAAAGGGAAAAGTGAAATACAGAATCGCATTAAATCAAGGAAAATTGAAAAAACAAAATATTAGCAAAGTGGGTTTTTAAGAAACAAAAATCAAACCCATGACTCCAAATGTCTTTATAAATAATTTTCACAAGAAACATAGTCATTTTGCATACCAAGGTAAAGAGAAACATTGCAAAGTGATTGTGAGAGAGCTAGCACGTGTTTGGGTGAGTTTGAAGTCATTTTCAAGGGCACGGCACACACACAGAGGGGCGCGGCGCACAGAGTGCTACCCCACAGTGTTAATTTAACATGGGTGCGGCGCACACACAGAGCACGACGCACTAGATTTGTTGCGCGATGCACACCCACCGAGGCCCGAATTTGTGCCAAATTTGCATCAAATCGCCTTGGATCCCTTCCAATTGCCAGGTAGGGTCTAAAACTTGATTGCTCATAAAATTTTGTGGATATGATGATGGTTTATGGCTGTTGATAGTTGCAATAAAAACGCCTAAACCCTACCTCTTGAAATCATCAAAACCATTGTTGCTAGGGTTGCAAACTTGTTGTGTTGATGCCAAGGCTCCTTTTTCACCTCTCATTTTTCCTTCTTTCCATTTTTCCCTTTCCCCCTATCCCATTTTTCCCCATTTTCCCTACCCTAAAACATTACTAAACCCCTATTCCCTATCCCCTCCACTCATCTATCAATGTAAACCCCAAAACCCTACCTTATAAAATCCCCAAACCCTCTTACATGTCCCTAAACAAAATTTCCCCCCATAACCCCTAATCCCATCATATTATTCCCCTTCCTAACACTCCCTTTTTGCATTGTTCCCCTTGGTGGCAGGATCACAACAACACATAGTTTCACTACCATCATCAAAGGGTAGTCCAACCACAGTACACATACAACAGTCATGGCATCTGAGCATTCATCGAAGTATGAGATGGAAACCCAAAGTGATTCATCCTCGGAAGAACAGGCTCCCCGGAGACATCACAAAAGTGGCAAACATGTTAGGGATGAGCCAACCACCCTAACAGAATTGCAGGCCTGCCCTCTTGCTATGTCATGCTTCCAGCATTAGTCATGTTTGGATTTTTGTCAAAAGGTGGCTAGTGTTCGATTCCATCATGAGTTGGCCCATCTTTTTGTGCTTCACCTACATGGAGATCATGCTATCTTGGCCGGTGTCACCTTCACATTGACACCTGAAACTGTTTCATTAGCAACCGGCATACCTAATGTTGGAGAACCATGGCACAAGAAATAGAAGGTTGATCGGCAACATTATGAGACTTACATTAAGGCCAGTTTCTTGAGGCAGCTCCAAAGAGTATTTCCATTCCGATACTTGAAAGATGAATATGCTCCACTCATGAAGTTGATCATGAAATATTTCGGCTGTGAGGGGATGTTCTCTCATCTATATGCCTATCACATCAGGTTTCTCATGCACTTTACCAGGGTACGGATGATGAACAACCCATATTTCATTTGCAGGAACATAGAGAGGATCAACACCTTCATGCAGCACAAGACCCCTCAGCAACAACTTAACAGTGTTTATCACTTTGCTCTTATTAAGATTGTGGTGGTTCATCAGTTGGGATTGCAGGGCATTACTTGGGAAGATTTCATCTCCCGTGACCTCTTCAGCACTTCACAGGTATTATCATAGGTTTAACAGGAGATAGGTGGTCCTTCTCATCAATATGAGCACCATGAGACCACTACTATGCCAGTATTCATCACCTATCAGAGAAGCAGTAGACATTTGTTTGCAGCAGTAAAGCGAGTGTTATCTCCACCCGAGGTGGAAGGGGCCTCGCTTCCGACATCGGCAACACAGGTATAGGACAGGGGCAAGAAGCCCATGCATGACGAGGGGCCATCAAGTGAACGAGAGGCCGACTTCATCCTCATTCATGACGATGATACATATGTGGAGAGTGCCAAACTTAGGAGGACCATCCAGGAGCAGCAAACGAAGATCCAAGACTTTTCACTCAATTTGGAGAGGGCCAAGTGGATTATCAAGTATTTGGAGCAGAGGAACAAATAGCTCGAGGACCGGCATGAGATCATGGAGCTGCAAAACATCCGTGAGAATCGCCAAGCTGCCCAACATAGGAGGATTGAGCTCACTCCATTAGAGCAAGAAATTAACAATGACCGAGAGTCTTAGCTTGAGCGTATCAACATCCACCTTGAGAGACTGCTAGAGAAGGCTGAAAGGATAAAACCATATTGAGGCGGATGGTTTATCACTATAGGGCATGGAACATGAGTTCAAAGGCTGGGATAAGGAGTTTGAAGACGAAATTGAGCAAAGTGACAAAAAGGAAAAAGAGGCAAAAAGAGCAAGATCGGCTTCAAATCTTGGCTAAAGCCTTTGTGGCCTAGCATAGCACCTCATAGAGGATCTCCAGCCCAAATTTCAAAAAATTTGGGGCAATTTTGGTCATGTGACAAATTTTTGGGCACAAAACAGGGATTTTCTCCCTGTGGCGCAGCGCTTAGGATTGGGAGCTTCAAACCACAAATGGTTTGCATTTTTGGATTCAGCATGAAAAATCATGCCTTCTGGTGCATGGAAAAGAAGTTTTGGCAAGTTTTGAGTCCCCAGGAGGTCAAAAACACTCGAAAAATGACCTCTCTGCCCCTATTTTGACACACAGGAAGCAGTCTTGGGAGAATGAAGTTTTGGAGGGGCAAATGAGCACCAAATTTAGAAATTCCACTTGGGTTGGAAAGTAGACAGGAAGGGATTTCCAACAATCACACTTGGGTACAATTTGTACTCCAGAAGGTACCTCAAAATCACCTCGAAATTGGCGCGTCGCATATGGTCTTTGGCGCGGCACACAGGGACCCAAAGGCCAAAATCACTTCCGCTCCACGACATTTCGATTCGCGGCTTTCTCCAAGTGGTCCCACTCATTTAGACTATATTTTTCTCGACAACTAAGGCAATGTTTAAAAATTATTTTCACTAAAGGTGGGCTCCTATCCAAGTGGAAAAGGAAGGCGAGCAGTCACCCAAGCCATTTGTCATTTTTGTAATGTTGCACCTGTAACTAATGGTTGGCTTTCCATTTCTAGTTTGTAATCATTTGAAAAACTCCCCAACTCTAGGTCATTCTATTTCCCAATGGCATAGTCTATTTATTTTATGCAAACCATTTGCAAAAGGTTGGTTGTAATTTTTGGGAGACTATGGGAGAGAAACTCAGTTCTTCATTGTATATTTTGACAGAGAATTAATGAAAGGCAGCGGCTCTGGTTCATGAGATTCATGGTGTGTGAGTGTAGCAAATGTGTTCTCTTTATGTTTCATATGTATTTCGTTATGTTTCACAGTTCATTCATATTCATTTCCAGTGAAGTTTTCTAAGTAAGATAAGGTAGAATTCATGTTTATTTCTCTACCTATGGGAAAGTTTCACGTTATGTGTTCTTCTTCTGTTGAAAAGGATTCATGTGTTTATGCCCTTTTCACCCTCCTAAACAATCTTTACATTCCGCATTATTTCAAATTTAATTGCTAGGCTTTCCGCCTGTCTTGCCTCACAAAGTAATTTGTGCCTTTGTGTTAAATTCTCTGCTCCTTCTGTTCGTTGATCCCATACATCCCAGAAACTCAGTCATTTATAAAAAATTGCTTCTTGTATCCATATTTATTTACTAGCCTAAAATCAATACTCACTACAAGTCATCTCAGACCATATCGTTTGTTTATTCACTAAGCGTGACACGGAGAAAGCCCTCTCCTGTTCTGGTAGGGCTAGCTACCAGACTGAGCGTGGTTTGTGGTTACCCTGAATTTTGCCTTCCTTCAACCTAAGGCAGATTTAGGTGCTAACAGGTGCAATACTAGGGTTCACCAATAGATCCACAACTTTCATAATATCATGCATACTAACTATTAATAAATTGGAAACAAAATTCTAACCGTCTCGCATATTATCAAATTACAAGTTAAAAGAAGTTTAAATATCATTAAAAAATTGTTGTAAAACAAATTTTGGCCAACATGTACTTCTTTCAAAGAATTATAAACACAACATAAATGAAGTCCTTCCCTTTCATCTACAATTTCGTTTTTCCTTAAATATATATGAGTATAGTTAACCCAAATAGATTCTAGGCCTTTCACAAGTCTCATTGAAATATTTTCACATTAAAGATTTGTTCAAGTGTATCTCAAATAGATTTATCTACAATTTTGTTGTGCTCTCTCTCTCTCTCTCAAAGCATTCTCACACTAAAGATTTGTTCAAGTGTATCTCTGGTAGATTTATCTATGGTTTAACTTTTGGAATAACGTTATATATGCAAGCAATTCAATAAATTGGGAAACTCCTTAAATAGTGGGATCATCTTTTCTTCAAAGGGAATAAAGATTCTAGCTATCCATAATCACCCCCATCCCCAAACCCCAGCCAAAAATATGTATTTTTGGATTCAAAATTTCAATGGTTCTAGATACCCAAAAACTCTCCAACCTAAACCCAAAATTTCTAAGAAAAATTATCATGCAAGAATAAATATAAAGTGTTTTCCTTACCGTATACCTACAAAGTAAAGAAATACTTTGACCTACTCTATCCTACTTGATTTATTTCTAAGGGTTTCCCATGTTAAAATTCTGCTTTTCAATATGAACAAGTTAAATAGCCCACACTTGTAAGGGACCTAAACTTTCCTAAAGTTGTTTCAACCACCATTTATCATCACCCAATCCTAGTTCAAAAATCACTGAGTATCCAAACTACAGTATAATTGACCCTTGATTTGGTAAGCCCTAATGGTTAGCGCAATTGGTCGAGGTCTCATTGCTAAAGCACCCTGCCATTGGGAAGTCACGGTGTTAATTCTCCTTGATGCCCTCAAGGTTAGGCCTTGATTAGTTTAGCTGATAGGATGTGATCCCTTTGAGTGGATCTACCTCGAAATGTCATCTAGGCCACTAATCAAATTACATGTAACATTGTCACTAACCTATAGGTGTTGAATGACGTTAACAAAGAGGAACATCTCAACCACACCTTATTATCATGTTAATCCATCTCCCACTTTTCATAACAAATGAAAACCTACGGAGGCTAGTGTCATTGCCTCCACTAGTTTGATACATTCAATATACTCTTCCTTTTCTTTATAATTCAATCCAAAGAATTCCTCAAGCAATGTGTTTTGTATTTTTCTATAAGAATATTTTTCCACAATCCCTCCTTTTTTATCATATTACATAATGATTTTGTTATCATCTATGCAACCATATTATAAAGGACACATGTGTTCATCATAGAAGAACTAGAGACATCACTTGCAAGAATAAAACTGAAAAATTTAAAAAGGGGTCCCTCTATAATTTCCTTTATAGACTCACTCGCTTAATTTGTTCTTCTCAAAGTTTTCTTGATCTCACCTTGATTTGGTCCTCTTTGACAAAATCTTAGAGTCATTTCCCTTTTTCATCTTGATTCCTTCAAAATTGGCCCCATTTTCCACAAGCCCTCATTTTTTATCACATTACATAATTATTTTTCTTTCACAACTTTTGTCATATATATATATATATATATATATATATATATATATATATATATATATATATATATATATATTTATATTATATATTATCAACCCCAATACCCATGGATTTTGAATATGTAATCCTTTACCACCTGACCATGTGACTACCATTGCAACCACTTCTCACTTGCCACAAAAAATTAAGAACTTGAGTTATGGTGCTCCAACATACTAGAATAATTTCTAGCAATGGCTTTATCAAAACCATTTTTTTCCATTGGAGAGAAAACTCTTGCACCAAAAATGGATCTTTCAATTTTCAGCAGCTAATATCAATTCACCTTTCCATGGCAATTTGGCTTAAAACCCAAAATTATTTAACCTCTTCTAACATGTGTGTTGGAAAAAGAAAACAGAATCTGATACCAAAATCTTAAAGACCTCTGAACTTATTATAGGTTCGACAAACTTATTCTCTTTCATTCCCTTACCTACAACCTTGTAAAGTTGTAAAATATTCTTGAAACATTCAACCCTCCCTTTCTCGTCCAAAACAAAAAAGTATAACTTCATCTACATGCAATAAGTATGTGAAGGGCTCAAATCCTATTATCACACCTTTAATTCTCATAATTCTCCTGCCTTCGCAAATGGCTTTGATTTTCCTTGTTCTCCTAGATTAACTAGTGGCTCTACTTATTCCCTCAACTACCAAAAGAAAAAGTTCTAATGAGAGTTAGTAAACTTATACTAAGAACCTTGAAGACTTTAAAAAGTTTCATGCCAATCCATTAATCAATGCTGCAAAATACGTAATAGTCAAACATTCCATAATTTGCTTGACCAAAGAAAGTAATAACCCCATGTGAAGTAAGAATAACTAAAGGTACAACATCATGAGACCCCAATCATATGCCTCAAATAGACCCATCTTTATCACAATTGTTGGCATATGTTAGGTTTTGATAGTGTGCAATCCCTCGTGTGTTGACTATATAGCCTCGTGTATCTAACACCCTTTTAAGAAGGAAACCCTTTCAAGAATGCAACCTCGTCAAGAAAGATTATTCTAAAAGTGCAATATTTAATTTCACTATAATAACCTTCAAAATAATATGCATTTTTTTTATTTTCGATTTCTAAAAATGTCACATGCTTTAGTCTCTAAAAGTATTTCCCTCAAGTTTTAAGATTAATTCTAAGAGGACAATCTTGCAATTCACTATAATGACATTTGAAATAATATGCATTTCCTTTTCTAGTTCTAAAAATGTTGGACATGCTTCGGCCTCTAAAAGCATTTTCATCAAAGGTTAAAAACCTTAGCTATTTTCTAATGACAAAACTTACAACCTTCAATTTAGAAACCCTACAACCATAGGATTCCAAGATAATTAATACAATATTTGTTTTTATGCTACAGTGTAATAGTACCTTTTTTTGCTATTGTTTTTCATAATGCCTTTGTAACAAGATTGATATACATAATTATTAGAAAATGGAGCCTTATGCCCTCTCCTTTTGTATAATATAAATGACAATTTTTTTCCAACCATATGCTTTGCCTAGGTCCTCTTTCATATTTATTCATAAAAAGCATCATATACCTATTGGAATCACAATTGTCGTTAGACCAAAACCTACAATCATTAGTCTTCTTTACAATTTCGAGAGTTAGGTTCCACGAGAGGTGGTTAGTCCATGTCATGAAACACATGGGGAGCATTGAACCCAATTTCCAACAATCTCCCTCCCAGTGCAAACTGACTAAGTTGCAAATTCGAGACCTATTTCTCTGATACCACTTGTTGGAATCATGATTATCATTAAACCAAAACCCACAGGAATTAGTCTCTATTACAATCGCTAGAGTTAGCATCCACAAGGAGCAGTTAGTCCATATCGTGAAACACATGGAAAGCATTGAACCCAATGTCCAACAATACCTTTTATTATGCCCTCTCTAGACATGAAGGAATGACATTACCCGTTTGTTTGAATTCAATGTGTCCCCCCTTATGTTTGAAACCATCTAAACTTTTCTAGTTTTATCTCAGCTATAATTTTGAAAAGCATTCTCTCATATTGAAAGTTATAAAAATGTGATAAATGTAATGTAATTGATGGAATATATTTTGTTATTAGTGTCCGCAACGTTCTCAAAGAGGATTTCGCATATATTGTACATTCAAAACATGCCTAATCATTGCATATCTATGTTTTAAAACCATCTCATTTTCTACGTTTATCTCACCAAGAATTTTGAAAAGAATTCTCACATATTGCAAGTCTGGAAAATGTCTAATCATTGTATATCTATGTTTTCAAACCATCTCATGTTCATTCAAATGATACCATTCAACCAATGTTCCACAAAATCATGTCCACAACAAGGTGGGGGGCAAACCCCCCACATTTTCCACACTCCCAACACAAGGGCACCTAGGAAAACATTTCCCCACATCCACTTTGGAGGCAACTTGGAAAATCATATGGAGAAATATTTTCCCCAGGTGGTAGACACATTTCCTCAAAAGGGAGGAAGCTAGGCGTACAAGGGAGGCATTCCCTCGAATTTTTTGTCCAACAAATAATTAATAAGATAGAACAAAGATAGATGTTAAAGTTTTGAGTGAAAACTTGGTAATTAATGATAATATTAGAAGCAAAAAAAACATTCTCCTTAAAAATATGATTCAAATAAAATGACACTTTTACTCAAATTTTTAACATTCCCATTAACTGTATTCCAACATCATCATGCTTCATATAGAAGGAAAAAAAAAAATCACATTCCATTTAAAATTCAATAGACTTAACACTTTTCACGATTGGCAAGGCTATAGCATTTCCACTAAATTGTACAATGATAAATTTAAATAGGATGAATAGTTATTGTTTGGATTTTATCATTACTACCTTTATTTTTATAATTTTAAATATGAGAACCCATAATACAATAATCTTAGCTTCACCTATACCCCTTAACTTCTCTATAAATTGGGAGTTCTTCCACACATCCAACACCACCCACTCCTACACTCCCCCAATGCTTTCAAACCATCTCATATTCACACAAGTCGTTGGTATGATTTTGAATATGAATTAATTATAAGTAGGTATTGCTTATGCTTATGTAGTTAGAAATAAAGTTATTGATCTCAATTTCTTTTTTGAAGTATGTACACTAAAACATAGTATATAAGATTGTTTGGAAGTATGAGCACTCTATATCAAAGTCATTATAGAGAATTTATTATGCAATGGGGATTTTCTTGTATGAGTAATTCTTTCAATTCCTATTTTCAATGACTTCGTGTCAGGTGCATCTAGGTATTTCTTACCTAAAATCTCCATTCATAGATGACACAATGATTGCTTGAGAAATATTACCACATGTGAAGGATTATGTTAACTATGGCATATAAAAACCTTGAAGTGGAGCTAGCTTCAATGAGAGTATGACAAGGGTCATTAATGCATTCGAAGACCAAAATGACACATAATTATCTTAACCTTTATGAAGTAAACAACTAACTCTTACATAACACAATTAAATATTGAGAAATGAAACACAATTGGGCACTAAAAAGTAAGCATAACACATTGAAGACATGGTGAATAACAATTAAAAACTATGCAAATAAATCTTTGTTAGAAATCTAACTAGGTTATGTCTTTATAATTGTTATTGTACTTGTGTCATTGTATATTTTATGTAAAAGATCAAAAAGAAAAGAAAAAGGAAATATTATTTTTAAAGCATAGGTTTCATGCTAAAATCATTTGGTATTCTAGGTCAAGCATGTTCTTCATGCTTCTAGGGTTTATTGAGTCAAAATATGATCTGGATTTAAACAGGAATGCAATAAAGTACATAAATAAACACAAATATAGAGATAAAGCAGAAATAATACTTCATTTCATTAATGGATAATATTGAGTATGCTTACAAACAGAAATGGAAATAAACTAGCTCGGGCGATGGTGGCTTATCTCTGAGAAGAGATGTGACAGCTACATGCCTCTGAACTACCTTACAATGAGGCTCAAGGGAATTTTTATTATTGAACAACAAGAGCAAACTCTAAACAACCAAAACCCTAACCTGAGGAAATGTAACACCAAGAGTTCATGGGCCCCCTTGGGTTGAGTTGGACAGCCAACTTCTAGGGGTCACAACTTGGTCATATTATCTCCATTTGACGTGCATGATAACCTGTTGGAAAGATATCTCGGAGGACTACGATGAAAAAGATGATTTTGAACAAAAGATTTCTTTCCAAAAAAATGTCATATAGGGCCTCAAAATGGCTCCGAAAGTTTAGGACCCGAAAAACTGCTAAAAATAGTAAATTATGCTACAATTAAGGAAACTGAAAAACTGAAAGAAGAAATGGTAGAAATGGAGGGTGGCCACCAATATCCACCTAGATCATTCCTCCCCCCTTAGGAAGCAATGGTCCCCATTAAGTTGAGTTCCTCCATGAGATGAGGAAACTTTTGTTGAACTTGGTCCCTGGTGAACCACTTACCTTGGTGGAGGAGTTGGCTTGCTTTGACAACTTGACACAGTTGGATCTTCTGTTGGCGAGTATGCTTGACCTGTGTTTCCATGATCTGATCAGTTGCGGCTTGTTCCATGCAATATATATTTAACTCTATTGGTGAGAGTTGTTCTCCAATGTCAGATGTGTCTAGTAATGGTGGAAAGTATGGCCGAAGGTGGCCCACATTGAACACTAGGTGTAGGCCAAGGAATGGGGGAATTTTGAGCTCAAATGAATTGTCCCCTATAGCCTTGGTAATGGTGTAAGGACCATATTGGAGTGGTATGAGTTTCCAATAAGCTTCGGTAAGGTGTTCCTTTTGCAAATGCAACCAGACTTTGTTGCACACCTGAAACTTGTGTGGCACCCGATGTTGATCATGTCGCTTCTCGTACTTGGCATTTGATTTCTCTATAATGTCATGGACCTACTAGCAGATATGTTGGATGTGCTCAATGAAGTTGTATGACTTATCTGTCTCGGACTGGACATGAGCCGAATCTGCCTGAGTAGCTGCAAATGGCATGGCCACATCAATAGGACATAGTGGATGGAATCCCAAGCCCATTTGAAAACGATTGTGGCCAGTCAAGCTATGGAGAGCCTGGTTATAATTGTGTTGAACGTAGCGGAGGCTCTTATCCCATGTGCATGGATGCTTTGAGTTGTACATGCACAGAATATGTATGATCATCCTGTTGACAACATCTGTCTAGCCATCAGTTTAGGGATGGAAGGTTGTGGACTTAGTGAGTTTGGTGTCCAGCATCGACCAAAGATTGGACCAAAATGTACTGAGGAACCTTCTGTCCTGATCTGAGATGATAGACTGTGGGATTCCAAATTGTACCCACACTCAGTGAAAGAAGAGTTTAGCAGTGGCTTTTGCTGTGATACTCTTCTTGCAAGCCGCCATAATGGCCATCTTCGAGAACCTGTCGATGACCACAAAAACACAGTCATTTCCATGCATAATAGAAGGAAGGCCTGACATGTAATCAATGGATATGGATTCCCAAGGTTGACTAGGGGTAGGCAACGGGGTATATAGGCCTTGCTTCTTGATGGTTGGTTTGGCAATGGCACAGGCAGTGCAAGATCTGATGTACTTTCCAACATCCTATTGAAGATTCGGCCAGTAGAAATACTTCTGCAATCCTACCACCATTTTCTTGACCCTAAAATGCCCAACAGCCTGACTGTAGTGTGCTTCCCAAATCATCTTATCACACTCGCTTAAAGGAACAAAAAGGTGACCCAGGTTACATAACAGGGCATCCTGGAGGTGAAAATCTAGAACATGATGACCCTCCAATAGTGTTTGGTATGTGTGGCCGAATTTTGGGTTGCTTTCATATAGAAATGGCCAACCAGAATTCTCATGCCCACAAGAGTTGAGCATAGTGGTTAACGCCATGATCGGTGGTCAACTGAGGCAATTGGCAACATTATTGGTGTTTCCCTTATTATACTTGATATTCAAATGGAATTGTTGCAGGTATGTTGACCACTTCTAATGGCGATCATTATGCAACATTCCTTGGGTCTGTATGAACTGCAAGGGTCGATGGTCTGTGTGGATGACCATTTCCTACCCCAAAATGTAATGCTTCCATTGTCGACAGACCTGCACAATGGAATACATCTCTTTGTCATAAGTGGGATACTTTTGGACTATGTCTAAAATTTTCTCACTATGATATGCCATTGGATGCCTATGTTGAGTAAGGACCACCCCAATAGCATAGTTAGAGGCATATGTCTCGATCTCAAATGGTTGTTGCAAGTCTGGTAATGTGAACGTTGGTGCCAAGTAGAGGCGATATTTCAACTCTGTGAATGCCTTCTTTTGAGGTTCAAACCAAAATAATTTTGCTTTTGCTCCTCCCTTGGTGACTTGACTCAAGGCTCAAGTGATATGAGAAAATCCCAACACGAAACTGTGGTAGAAATTGCCGAGACCCAGAAAGTTGTGGAGCTCTGTCAAAGTGGCTGGAGATGACCAATCCAGAATGACTTGAATCTTGGTTAGATCCACATGCACTCCCCATTCATCAATATTGTATCCCAGATACTGAACCTAGGTCATGCCAAAGGTGCATTTCTCCAAATTGGCACATACCTTGTGTTGTCGCAGTGTTTGGAGAACCTGTCGGATGTGGTAGAGGTGCTCTTCTCAACTCTCGCTGAAGATCAGGAGGTCGTCCAAGTATACCACTACAAATGAGTTGGTGAATGGCCACAAGATGTCATCCATTAGCCTCATGAAGGTTGCAGGAACATTCATCAACCCAAAAGGCATAACCAACCACTTGAAAAGGCCCTCCTTGGCTTTGAAGGTAGTCTTCCACACATTAGAGGGTTCAATTGGTACTTGGTGATATCTTGACTTCAAACTGAACTTGCAGAAATATTTTTCCCCCTTCAGTTGGTCCAGAAGGTCATCAATCTATGGGATCGTGTACCTATTATGGACATTGATCTTGTTTAGCGCTCAATAGTCAATACAGAGTCTCCAAGTCCCATCCTTCTTTTGTACCAACATGATCGAGCTCCCACAGGGTGATGAACTCGGTTGGATGTGACCTTTCTGTGGTAGCTCCTAAATCTACCTCTTGATTTCATTGTTCTCTAGAACAGAGCATCGATATATTGGTCCATTAGGCAGTGACACACCTGGGTTCAGGTCGATGGAGTGCTTGACCTGACAATGCAGAGGAACCCCTGCATGGGAGGTGAAGATGTCCTCATACTCCTCCACGACCTTGTCCATCTATAGTTGTCATGCGGAGAGGCCCTGTTTGGAGGTCGTGGCCACTGTCTTCTTCTTTCCTTTAGGGCATATCATCAGGAAAACAAATTTCCCTGTTTTGGAAATGACCTTACTGCATTGTTTTACAGTAACCAAAGAGATGGTAGTAGGCAGTGCTACCTCTGGTATCTTGTACAACTTATTTCCCAAAGTAACAATAACAGCACGAGGCCTTGATTCATACACAGCGTGTTGTTTCCACAAGTATGGTTGGCTTAATAATGCATCACAAACATCAAGGGGATCAATGTCACACAATACCTCACCCGTGAAGGGCTTGATGTTGTATGGAAGGTGACACTGTTAGCTCACGTGAAGATCTTGTTCATGGTGAAGCCACCCGATGGTGTACGATTGTGGATGTATTGTGGTCAGTAAGCCCAGCTACTTCATGACCTATACCAAAATGAGGTTCCTTTGGCTCCCACTGTCGACAATGAATTGTAGCGAGGAGCCCTTTACCCACATCTGGGAGTGGAAGAGGTGCTCCTCCTCCTCTGGATCTCCGGGTTCCTCCTTCTAGATCTTCATGGTGGCAACGGTGGCATTGTGATCTGCATCGATAATCTGCTTCCCTTTGTCATTCCCCTTGTCAGGTTTTAACTCAGAGTTGAAACATGCATCTGATTATGAAGCCTTTAGCTCGGCCACCAGTGACTGCTTGGCCCAACACTCACTTATGTTGTGAGTGGAGCTCTTATGGAACTCACACCACTTTCCCATGTCCTTTTCGGCTTCGCGGCACTGTTCTTTGCTTGTGGCTTTGGTGAGTTGTCCTAGGCCACCCCACCTTAGCTTTTTCCTTTGTTCTGTGGTATGGGGGCACCTTTCCCCTGCTTCAAATTCGCAAATCCAAAGTATCGCTTCTTATGTTTAAACTTTTGCTCAATCTTGACGGCATATCGGTATGTCTTGCCGAGCGAGGAGATGTTCAAGAATTCTATTTCATCCTAGATGTACTTGTGCAGGCAGCGGCGGTATTCGAGTACCAAATGATGCTTTGAATCCTTGATACCCAACTTTGTGCGAAGGTATGACAAACATTGTTAAACTCTGAAACATCTTGGTCCCTTCCCCGCCGCAACGTGGTCCACTTTATGTATTGATCCTCATAGCTTTCGACAAGGCAGTACTGCTCCTTGATGGCAGCTCGAAATGAATTCCAAGTAGGTGCAACTGAAAACAGTGAGGTCGTACTTTCATTCTTCTGCTCATAGTAGGTTTTCCACCAGTCCTTGACGTGGGGGGCGGCTTTGAGAAGAGCGAACATAATCTTTTCCCGGCCAGAAAAAATCGTGAATAGAAAAATACCCTTCTAGCATATTTAACCATTTATCTACATCGTATGCATCTATCTGACCCTCAAATATGGGAATTTCAAAGTTAACTTGTACCTTAAAGGGTGTGGCGCTTCCAAAGCAGCTGTTGGAAGTAGATGTGTCACCCCTAGGTAGTCGTTGAAGGATCTGGGAAAAGTTGTCCATCATTGCATTCCTTTGTCACTCGAGGGCCTCTTCAAGCAATATTTTGATAAGATCTCTTGCCCCCTTGTCTTTCTTTTCATCCACCATGGGAGGCCGTCGGGATTTGCGAGGCTGGTCTTGCAAAGGTTCGACCAGTTCAAGCCCTAACTCCTTATATCCCGACCTCGTTGGGGACATGCAAGGAAAAAACAAAGAAAGAGCAGACCGCTCTGATACCATTGATCTAGATTTCAACAAGAATGCAATAAAGTACAAAAATAAACAAAAATAGAGAGATACAGCAAAAATAATACTTCATTTCATTAATGGAGAATATTGAAATATGCTTACAAACAGAAATGGAAATAAACTAGCTCGGGTGAATGTAGCTTATCTCTGAGAAGAGATGTGGTGACTACATGCCTCTGAACTACCTTACAATGAGGCTCAAGGGAATTTTTATTATTGAACAATAAGAGCAAACCCTAACCCGAGGAGATGTAACACCGAGAGTTTATCGGCCCCGTTGGGGTGAGTTGGATAGCCAACTTCCCGGGGTCGCGACTTGGTCATATTATCTGTTTGATGTGCATGATAACCCGTTGGAAAGATCTCTCAGAGGACTACAAAAAAAAGGATGATTTTCGACAAAAAAACGCTGGCAATAGATTTCCAAAAAAACGTTGTTTAGGGCCTCAAAACGGCTCTGGAAGTTTAAGACTCGAAAAAACTACTAAAAATAGTAAACTGTGCTACAATTAAGGAAACTGAAAAACTAAAAGAAGCAATGGTGGGGGTCCAAGTGGAATTGGTAGGTGGCCACCAATATCCACCTGCATCAAAAGAATATTTTCGACAAGTCAAAATATTGTTTCTAGGGTTTATTGAGTCAAAGGAATATTTGCCACAAGTCAAAATATTGTCTTAGAATCGATTCCCATTTGGACTTTGATAAGAAAGTCAAAAAACAAATTTGAGTCAAAAATATAGTTTTTTTATCTACGAGACCAAGTCAGCCCTGCCTCATCAAGTTGTCCCTAGAAGGGGAAATACAACATCTTGGATGTGTATAAAGAGATAATTCAACTCCATTTGAACAACCACTCAAGCAAGTTCAATCTCCAATAAAAGAAGAGAAAAATTCAAGAGAAACAAAGCAAGAGCGAGAAAAAAGAAAATCAAAGATCTCTCTCATTAAATATGCCCTAGATCTCTCTCTCTTGTGTGCAAAATTTTGAAGTTGTTGCAAAGGCCAAAGTTACAGACTCACTACAGGTCCAAAATTCTGAAGCTATGAGCTAAAATTCTAAAGTTGGAGTTGTTTTGGAAGTTTTGACTTGAATTGACTTTTACTTGAGGAGGGTTGAATTGGGCCTTGTTGGAGATCTTGGTCTTTTTATTTGGGTCTTTGCATTCATCATTTGATCTGATTCTATAAGAAGAGAATAATTTTCTAAGCTTTCCCCTTAGAGGGGCTTTGCCCTAGCGTAAAGCCTACATTCTTGTGTCCATTGTCTATTTGTGATACCCATTGTTTACGCTTTTAGTAATTGTTTGATGAAATGAACATAATAAAAGTAATACGAAGCCAACAACTTCACAAGCAATTAACAAGTAAAGAGAAATCACCCTAATTGTTGCTCCAATTGATTTCTCAACAATCTTAACACTGTTAAAAACATGAACTTGCAATGATTGTAAAGTAAATCATAATTAGAGACTTGTAAGTGAGCAATAATTGAAAATAATATTCATGACAATTGTCGGAATAATGTTTTTCAAATTTTCTTTATTAATGTTAAAAAATATGTTTTGATCCCTATCAAAGTTGACCATGGTGATTTATATATCACACCATCTAGATTTCTTCCACTTATAATAGTGTGCATTTTGAAAACATAAACAATTAAAGGTTGAGAAGTGAAACACAATTGAGCATTAAAAAGTAATCAAGCATAGAACATTTAGAGACATGGTGAGTGCATTATAATTCTTATTGATTGAATGAATGGTAATGGAATTATTTTTTAATATCTTCATTCAATCACCAAAGCCATCACCATTCATTACATTATATACCAAGGCCATATTCCTAATGGCAATAAATAAAAGCTTAATTTTTCTTTATGAAATAGTATAATCAATTATAAAAAAATCATCCTCTCACAATTTACCAAGGCCATCACCATTCATTTCATTATATACCAAGGGCACATCCCTAATGGTAATAAATAAAAACTTAATTATTTTATTATAGCATTACACCTAACTATCCCTATACTCCTCCATGACCTTGTCCATCTATTGTTGTTGTGCGGAGGAGCCCTATCAATAAGTCGTGGCCACAACCTTCTTCTTTCCCTAAGGGCGAATCATAAGGAAAACAAATTTTCTAGTCTAGGAAATGATGTTACTGCATTTCTTTGCAATGATAAAAACGATGGCAATAGGCGGGGCTACCTTAGGTATCCTCTACAACTTATTGTCCAAATTAATAATCACATAGCAAGGTCTAGACTCATAGACAGCATGTGGCTTCCACAAGTGTGGTTGTCCTAATAATACATCACAAACTTCAAGAGGATCAACATCACACAGTACCTCATTTGTGAAGGGCTTGATGTTGTAGGGAAGGTCATCAATACATGAGATTGGGTAAATATTCCGAACAGTGATCTTGTTCGGTGCCTGATAGTCAATACAGAGTCTCTAGGTCTCGTCCTTCTTTTGTACTAATACAATCGAGCTCCCACAGGGTGATGAGCTTGGTCTAATGTTCCCTTTCTGCAATAGCTCCTGAATCTGCCTCTTGATCTCATCATTATCCATAATAGAGCGCCAATAGATTGGTCCATTGCGTAGTTGCGCCCCCAAGGTCAGATTGATGGAGTGCTTGACCTGACAGTGCATAGGTATCCCTATAGGTGAGAGGAAAATGTCCCTGTTGTAGCTCTGATACCACTTGTTGTAGATCTAACCCAAAATATTATAGATCTGATATGAAAATATAAGATAATGCAAATAAACCCAGAAATAGATAGAAATGATTCTTTATTGATTAAACCCTTAAGGTAGGGCAACACCATACATTCACTCCTTAAGGAAGGAGAACACTCCACAAGCCATATGCTTGTTCATACAATATTCCTTGACTATATTTCTTGACATGGAGTCTCTAGCCTCTATATAGGCCTCATACATACAATACCATGGATCATTACCATGGTTCCCTCATACCATCGACTAATACCATGGGCCCATTACATTATTATTAACTACTTGTGGTCCCTTACATGACATGGGTTAACCACCTTATTTATTACTATGGCCCATCCCATTATTACATTATTACCTTGGGTACCTCCCTCGGTACCCCATATTACACCCCCTAGGTATATAACATTCCACCCCCCTTAGCATGTTTCGTCCCCGAAACATGGGAAGAACACAAATAATAAGATCTACTCAAAAGAGTAGTCCACTGATACCATGCACGTGCATCTAGCCATCCAAGAGAAAGGTGAACCCTCGATCTCGCTGGTGCCTCGCTTGCTTGAGATGGAGTTGACTGTGGCAGCTCTTTTGTGTTGATGTGTAGTAGGTGGATCTTCGCTTCTCCCTATCTATCTTGCGGGGGTTGTTGTCCTTGTGACTAACTGGTTGCCATCTTGATGGTTGTCTTGCGGGGTGATGTGGGTGATGATATGTCGAAGTTTTAACCCAAGATGGCTTTTTCTCGACTTCACTCTGCTATGGTGCCTGTTGTGGTGCCTTCTTTTTCAATATGACTTCAACCACTGAGCCCTCCTTTGATGTATCATCACCTGTAATCTTTTCTTCTGCAGCCTCTGTTTGTATTTGATTGTCGATCATCAAAGGCTCATCATCTGATATGTCAATCCCTTGAACATCTTCTGCTTCAACCTCCATGTGCTCTATCTGTTTATGGATGGAAATATCCTGTAATGTAATTTTTCTTCTTTTTATACCATAGCTTCAGGAATTTCTTCTGCACATTAATATTGATAGTACCCACGGATTCCATCCAAGGATATCCCAAAACAACATCCATATTATCCATCTCTGAAGCATAAAAATCACCATGCAACACATACTTATCCATAGAAATCTTCAAATCCTTGTACACTTGAACATCCTCATCATTCACTTGTGTATTTTCAATGTGTTTTGTTGGGACTTGCAATTTTTTTGCCAAATTAACATTGATAAAATTATGCTTGCAACTAGGATTTATAGATACAACGATCTTCTCCTTCTGAATCAACCCATGAACCCGCAATAGGGATATACCAGTAGGAAATAACTCCACATGTTTCCCCTTATCTTGTTTTCTAACCCGAGACCATTTGTCCATAAGGAGTTTTTTCATTTCTTCATTCGGGCATTTGGCCAAGTTAGTGATGCCTAGTGATTTCCACCATATGGCGGCCTCTTCTTTCAAAAGAAGTGGTACCATATAATTCCATCCCTCCTCAAACATGTTCTTTAGATTTTGTATGAATTCTTCAATAGTAGGACCATCATCTTTTCCTGTAAAATATAGAGTCGTCATGAAGAGGTTTTTGAGAAAAAATTCGCTGACTTGGCGAAAATTTGAAAATGTCACAGTTTCGTCAATATTGCTCAGAATCCTTATTATGACCTGTTTTCAGAAATGGAACAATCATTCTGCATCTACCCATGTGATAGAAATCTTGATCTAGGCACTGGAATTTCAGATCTGTGCTGCAACTCTCCCGCCGTCACCAATATTTCTACAAAAAAGAGCTGATTTTAAATCAACGATATCTCCCTCATCCGGGCTCCGATTCAACTGATTTTTTTTTTTGAAATTGGGTATTTTTTCACAAAAAATCCAGATCTACAATTAGATTTTGCAGATCTTGAACCAAGACGTCCAGATCTGCTCCGCAAACTCGCTGCCCTGAAAAATTATCTGCAACCCCACTGATTTTTAGATCAGCGATATCTCCTTCATCCGGACTCCGATTCAACCGATTTTTTTTTTTGAAATCGGGTATTTTTTCACATAGAATCCAGATGTGCAATTATATTTTGTAGATATTGCACCAAAATGTACATATATGATCTGCAAACTCGCCGCCCCCGAAATCCTGCAAAAAGTAAAAAAAATTCTCCACTTTTTTGCCCAAGAAAGTGCTCTGATACCACTTGTTGTAGATCTAACCTAGAAATATTATAGATCTGATATGAAAATATAAGATAATGCAAATAAAACCAGAAATAATATGAAATGATTCTTTATTGATATTAAAACCCTTATGGTAGGGTAACACCATACATTCACTCCTTAAGGAAGGAGAACACTCCGCAAGCCATATGCTTGTTCATACAGTATTCCTTGACATTATTCCTTAACATTATTCCCAGAAATATAGCTCTGATACCACTTGTTATAGATCTGATCCAAAAATATAAGATAATGCAAATAAACCCAAGAATAACAAGATCTGAATATAGAAAATGCTTTACTTTATTAATATAAAACCCTTAAGGTAGGGCAACACCATACATTCACTCCTGAAGGAAGGAGAACACTCCACAAGCCATATGCCTGTTCATACAATATTCCTTTTCTATCTTCTTGACTTGGAGTCTCTAGCCTCTATATAGGCCTCATAGATACAATACCATGGATCATTACCATGGTTCCCTCATACCATCGACTAATACCATGGGCCCATTACATTATTACTAACTACTTGTGGTCCCTTACATGATATGGGTTAACCACCTTATTTATTACTATGGCCCATCTCATTATTACATTATTACCTTGGGTACCTCCCTTGGTACCCCATATTAACCCCCCTAGGTATATAACATTCCACGCCCCTTAGCATGTTTCGTCCCTGAAACATGGGAAGAACACAAATAATAAGATCTACTCAAAAGAGTAGTCCACGGGTACCATGCACGTGCATCTAGCCATCCAAGAGAAAGGTGAACCCCCGATTTTGCTGGTGCCTCGTTCGCTTGAGATGGAAGTTGACCGTGGTAGTTCTTATGTGTTGATGTGTAGTAGGTGGATCTTCTCTCCTCCCTATCTGTCTTGCAGGGATTGTTGTCCTTGTGACTAATTGGTTGCCATCTTGATGGTTGTCTTGCGGGGTGATGTGGGTGATGATATGTTGAAGTTTTAACCATTATGTCTTTTTCTTTAATTCACCCCGTTGTGGTGCCGGTTGTGGTGTCTTCTTTTCCAATATGACTTCAGCCATTGAGCCCTCCTCAAATGTATCAACACCTGTAACCTTTTCGGCTTCAGCCTCTGTTTGTGTCTGATTGTCAACCATCAACTACTCCTCATCTGATATGTCAGTCCCTGGAACATCTTCTGTGTCAACTTCCGTGGACTCTACCTGTTTATTGATGGAAATATCCTGTAATGTAATTTTCTTCTTTTTATACCAGAGCTTCAGGAATTTCTTCTGCACATTAATATTTATAGTACCCACTGATTCCATCCACGGGTATCCCAAAACAACATCCATATTATCTTTCTCTGAAGTATAAAAATCACCATGCAACACATACTTATCCATAGAAATCTTCAAATCCTTATACACTTGGACATCCTCATCATCCACCTATGTGTTTTCAATGTGTTTTGCGGGAACTTGCAATTTTTTTGCCAAATTAACATTGATGAAATAATGTTTGCAACTAGGATTTATAGAAACAATGATCTTCTCTTTCTGAATCAATCCATGAACCTGTAATAAGGAGATACCAACAGAAAATAACCCTTTAACTTCCTTGGTTTCTTTCTTTCCTGTAAAAATAAAATCTTTGCTAGGTTGTGTGTCTGTCTGTGTGAACTTATCCACAAGATTAGTTTTACGGTCAAAGTGGTCCATAAGAGCTTTTTTGAAGGCGTCCCAAGTCAAGAATCTTTCATAGCCACATTGATGCCCTTGCCACCATTGCCTTCTTTCATTTTCCAAATTTATTTTTCCCATACTCAACTGAGTCTCATCATCCATGATGTAATACAATCGAAAAATTTTCTCCATTTGTGCTATCCATTTGGCTGGATGAGTGCCATCAAATTTATACAAGTCCCTCAAATTCGAACCTAGGCCTGCCATCACAAAAAAAAATAAAAATAAAAAAAATTGGTGAAAATTTGAAATGGCCACAATTCCGTCAATATTGCTATGAATCCCTATTATAACATGTTTTCAGAAATGGAACAATCGTTCTGCATCTGCCCATGTCATAGAAATCTTGATCCAGGCACTGGAATTTCAAATATGCGCTGCAACTCTCCCGCCGTCACCAAAATTTCTGCAAAAAAGAGCTGATTTTAAATCAGTGATATCTCCCTCATCCGGGCTCTGATTCAACTGAATTTTTTTTTGAAATTGGGTATTTTTTCACAAAGAATCCAGATTTACAATTATATTTTGCAGATCTTGCACCAGGACGTCCAAATCTGCACCGCAAACTCGCTGCCCTGAAAAATTGTCTGCAACCCCACTGATTTTTAAATCAGCGATATCTCCTTCATTCAGACTCCGATTCGACCGATTTTTTTTTTTTTGAAATAGGGTATTTTTTTCACATAGAATCCATATATACAATTATATTTTACATGTCTTGTACCAAAACGTACAGATCTGATCTATAAACTCGACGCCCCCGAAATCTTGCAAAAAGGAAAATAAAAAATTCCACTTTTGTGCCCAAGAAAGTGCTCTGATACCAATTGTTATAGATCTGACCTGAAAATATATGAGAAATAGAAATAAACCCAAGAAATGATAAGATATGAATATAGATAGAATTGCTTCTTTATTGATCAAACCCTTAAGGTAGGGCAACACCATACATTCACTCCTTAAGGAAGGAGAACACTCCACAAGCCACATAAACTCGACGCCCCCGAAATCTTGCAAAAAGGAAAACAAAATCTCCACTTTTGTGCCCAAGAAAGTGCTCTGATACCACTTGTTATAGATCTAAACCGGAAATAGAAGATAATAGAAATAAACCCAAAAAATAAGATAGAAATATTTTTTTATTATCAAACCCTTAAGGTAGGGCAACACCATACATGCACTCCTTAAGGAAGGAGAACACTCCACAAGCCATATGCCTGTTCATACCATAATCCTTGACAATATTTCTTGAGATCTCTCCATGTGGAGTCTCTAGCCTCTATATAGGCCTCATACATGCAATACCATGGATCATTACCATGGTTCCCTCATACCATCCACTGATACCATGGGCCCATTACATTATTACTAACTACTTGTGGTACCTTACATGATATGGGTTAACCATATTATTTATTGCTATGGCCCATCTCATTATTACATTATTACCTTGGGTACCTCCCTTGGTACCCCATATTACCCCCCTAGGTATATAACAAACATTGTTTAGAATATTTGCTACTAGATAATTGACACAATGTGATTGTGGAAGCGGATTCTGAGTTAATCATTAACTCAGTCAAGAAGATTAGCTGGGGTACTGCTCCGGAAAAGGTATCTAATAACTAGAGGCTCAATCAGATCTTTCAAAGGATCTACAACTACCTTCAAGGCCTTCGTATCATCACTTTTAAACATGTTCGAAGGATGACCAACAAGCTGGCGGACCTCTTGGCCAATCAAGGAGTGAATTGCGCAGAGGAAAAGTTTGCAACAAAATGGCAAGAGCTAACTCAACTGGTTCTTAAGGCGAAATTCCATGATCAAGCCGAAGAAGATTGGTTGATGTTCAGAAACAGGACCATGGAAGGTAACATTGATAACCCAGAAGCAGCATGAGCAGAGGAGTGGACTCTTTTAGTTTTACAGTCTATAGTAAGCTTTGGCGGTTTATTGGTTGAAGAAGCAAGCTCATTCAAAGCCTCTGTGACTGCAAAGCGGGTGGCTTTCCTCTAAGGGTTTCAGACAGGTCAGTCAGGGCCTCTTCTCACAATACCTCTGGCAATCTGGTTGGTCGTGTGGATGGGAGCTGGGCACTCTTGACGACCCCGACTTACGTTTTCTTTCGCCTCCGAAAGGTTTCCAGTTTCCCAAGCGGTTTTCGCAAGTTCGGCGAGTAGGAAGGAGTTTCCACTTTTTCGTAGCGATCACATTCAATGATTGACGCGTGGCTGAAGGACAGTTTGAAAAATCGTTGTGATCGCACGTTAAATGGTGGCATATAGGGTTTAGCGATATTCCTATCCGTCGTTGGATCCGTTGATTTAGATCTACGGTCGATTTTCATTGAGCTTGTTTGTGGGGCCAGGGTGGTTAGGTTGGACCGTCGGTTTAATTTAAAGTTTAGTTTTATAGACTTCTATAACGAGCACCTGTTCGGTTAACTTTTAACTGCGCATTTTGGTTTGCTCTTTTCCCGAGAATGTTGTCCTTTGGTTTTGGTTTTTTTTTTCCGTACCATTGGTTGAACTCACCATGGTTTGGTGCCCACTCCGTTCGTGGGTGTGTGTAACATATGCAAATCAGTTTTGAAATAATGAAAGGATCGTCTCCTGATGTTGTCACATACAATGTGCTTATTAATGGTTTATGTAAGGAAGGCAAGTTGGTCGAGGCAAGGAAGCTTGTCTTTGAAATTTCCGAGGAGAAACATACAATGGGCTTATTAATGGTTTATGTAAGGAAGGCAAGTTGGTCGAGGCAAGGAAGCTTGTCTCTGAAATGTCCGAGGAGAAACCTATAATGTGCTTATTAATGGTTTATGTGAGGAAGGCAAGTTGGTCGAGGCAAGGAAGCTTGTCTCTAAAATGTCTGAGAGAGAAACATATGCCTTGATGTTGTCACATACCATGCACTTATTGATGGTTTATCTAAGAAAGGCAAGTTATAGCAGGCGAAGAAGCTTTTCTATAAAATGTCCAGCAAAAATATATACCCTAATGTTGTTACATACAATGCACTTATGGATAGTTTATCTATGAAAGACATTGGTAGGAGGTCACCAAAGTGCTCCATGAGATGCCAAATGAAGGGTGCAATTCAACTATTATGACATACAGTACTTGCTATTGATGGTCTTTGCAAAGAAGGAAAGATTCAGGAAGCTCTCAGGTTATTAGATGTTATGGTGCAAATATGTAGTCCACCTGATGAAATTAGGTGGAATACTCTTATAAATGGATTTTGCTGCGTGGGTAATGTGGAGAAGGCAAGGGAACTTCTTCGAGAGATGTCAGAGAAAGGTTGCAGGCCTAACGTAGTTAGGTATAATACATTAATAGATGAGCTTTGCAAGCATAACATGACAAAATAAGGTCAACCGATCTTCTATGAGATGCAAGGCCAAAGTCAGAGCCCTAACGTTATCACAGACACCATATTGATGAGTGGACTTTATAGAGTGGGTAACCTGAAGGAGGCAATAAAATTATTTGAACAAATGAAAGATAGAGGTCATGTCTCTGATATTATTACATATGCCACCATCATGGACACACTATGCAAGGAATGCACACCCGACAAAGCCAATAGAATGTTGTAGCTGATCTTCAAAAAAGTTTGATATTGGTGCTGTGACATACTCAGCCACAAATAACACCCTCTGTAACGATATTGTTGAAATGCACCTGGCAAGATTTAGTAATAGGGAGTAAATTGCAATTAATGAAGTGCAGGGGTGATTTTGGTAATTATACACTAGGCAGGCAATTTGAAATAGGTTTGGTGGCTGTGTCGATGAATCATCAAGTGAAATTTCCAGAAGAGTGCACTTGTGTGTTCAATATGAAAACACATCTGATTTAGTATTTAGTCGGTAAAACATATTTATTAAATGCATGGGTTGGTCACTTTGAAATGGGTTTGGCCTAGCAGTTGGTATGTACTTGCAACGGATGTCGTGCCCCTAGGTAAATTGCAATGACAGTGCTCACATATATAACTTAGTAGTGGTTTGCTAAAATGGTTAGTGAGTTTTCATTTGACATTGATAAAGTGGACCTTGTAAATAATAGCAATGGTGAGTTGCAAATTCATCTGATATGCTATTAGTGTTGACAAGGTTGTCAAAAATACTAGAAGATAATATAAGATAAGATAATTATATTTATGTCCAACTAATGACCACAAAGTAGGTCAAAGGGACTGTTGAATACAATGATGTTCATAAAGAGCGGGAGAACCAAATGGTCTCCTAAAAACAATACAATGCATGGAGTAAATCAACATTTGGCCCTTGTGGAGAAGATCCAGGAGCTAATAAGTTTGAGTATCAAACCCATCTCTCTTAACATCCGAGGTTGAATGAAGAGCATTGAAGAAACTCAACAAAGTCTGTTGGCCCGATCAAGAGCTGGTGGAAAGTGTGGATTGTCCACTAAATCGTCGCCATGGGGGGTTCATGTGCTACTAATGTCTGGAGTACCTAGTCCCATCTCCCAGGAACAGATCTGTGGCTGAGATCTCATGTGGTGGGGTGAGGTCCCACATATCATCACTAACGTAGAGTCTAGATACGTACTGGTATCAATCTGTCTCTTGGTGCCCCTTTCTAAAGGTAGTAACCTGAAAAATGTCATGATCCTCTGTGTGGGGTCTAGTTTGATTGGAGGCTGAAGAAAATGCACTCGGAACCTGAAAGCCTCTTGCATATATAAGGCCAAACATCTCTCGTCGGGATACCTGAAAAAGTTGGTGAGAGTCTGAGAATCTCTAAACAAGCAAAGAAACCTTCCTCTGATCTCGTAGTAGACAAGGCATCCAAGAATAAGTGCACTTCAGTCTCCACTTCCTATAAATGACATACCTGGCAGATTCCGTCTGGTCTATCCACCCAGTGGTCTGTCTCAACGTAGTAGGCCATCTTTGGGCGCAACCCTCGCCGAGAAAGAAAGTATTGTGTAAATGTTTATTTATTAATACAGATAACTCGATTTCTAAGTATGAGTGGATTGTATTTAGTAATCAAATGATAAATTATGTGTGAATTAGAGTAATTTTATGTAGCATAGGTTTGCAGGTGTGCAAAATCAGAGAAGAAGACATAGAAGAGTGTTATAGGTTTACACACAGACGGTATTGGAGAAAACCTTCAATGTTACAACGAAGGTATAACTATAAGGTTTCCTAAAACCTAAGGATTTATGAAGGAAGTGTAAAGGCTTGAAAAAATGAAGTAACAGAGTAGAGATCGAGATCAAAACAAGTGAAGACCAGAAGGCGAGAACAAATAGACAAGCAGAAAGCCGAAGGAATGGGCTATTACACAGTAAGAAACAAAAGAACGTAACACTGCACAGGAACCGTTGGATCAGTCAGATCAACGGATGAGATTGTGTGAGATAGACGGCTAAGATTAAGTCGTGCAAGATAAAGTCAAGAAGATGAATGGTAGAGATTAAAACCATGTGTAGAATAGTGGAGTGGTCTTTGTAGGCTGTAAGCAGTTTCTCGCGTGCCCTAAAAGCTGTAAGTGGTATTCTACAAATTCACTCGATTACCCTTAGCGGGTGACACGTAGCACGAGAAAACTACTTTTCTTGCGCGTTGTCGCCCTAATATTGGTCGTGCATGATTTCATGTGAGATTGTGTGATAACCGTTGGATCGAGCAGGATTGATCAACGGTAGAGATCGGCCAAGCTAGTTGGCAATCGGGTGACGTGATAACCATCAGATTAAGGAACGAGATCGGCGACGGAGGTTTAATGTGCTAAAAAAGAATCGATATATGTGCAAAGGTTTGTGGAATGGGAGAAAGGTAAGGTTTAAGTGTGGTTATGAAATATATCTATTATATGGGAATTATAATAGAAATGAGCGGAATAAATGTATTACAGTTAATGTCGGGATTAATTAATGAAGGTCTAAGTTTGAGTTTTAGCCAAGGTCCAAAGATTATGGAAGGATTTATAAGGTTCTGCTCAAAGGTCTATAACGTTTAGACTTGGGATAGTTAAATGAAATGTTTTCGTATGGAATTTATTGAAGGAGAATTAAACCTTGATTTGTGAAGGTTTTACCAAGTAAGAAATTTTGGAATTCCTGGGATGTATGTGACATGCATTCTACATGCATACTGTGGGTATGTGCGGCTTAGGTTGCATCACCCTTTCAACCCTTAGTGGTGTGGCTTGGGGAATTTTTCCTCCAATAGCTTAGGGATCTCAGAAAGAGTGTACCTTTATTTATAATATTATTTGGGACAAAAATATGAAATTTCGTGTTTGCTTAATGTGAAATGCCAGGCTGCAGCATCGCATCTGCAAGAACTAAAGCTAAGTGTCCTTCAAGAATAATGTGACATGAACGACAACAACTGATTTGTTTTCTAGATTGAAAATGAGAACTAATCTTGCTTGCTAAATTTTACAGTTCTTTTCAGAATATATTTTGTTTGTATGGAGAATATTTTATAGTCAAAGTAATTGTTTGAACAACATAAAAGACCCTATATTTTCTATCATATTTTGGTCTCTACACTTACATACCATGGTTAAAGATTTTTTTTGACAAGGTTACAGGGGAATTTGACCATTATAAAGAGCTTCATAATTTCCATCAAATTCATGGAAACCCTGGTTACAACTCTCAACAAGAAATTACCTGTTGCTTAGTCAATCAATGCCCTGGATCCTGAACAGACAATGTTAGCTTCGCGTATGCACCCAGTTGACAGGATGAGGCGCCTCAATCACATTTAAACCAGTAGACTCTGTCAACTTCGCAAAAAAAGTAAAAGGCCACTTTTTTTCTTGAAGTGGAACACTATGAATCTATTCCTACATTTTGAACACCAGAAGGCTATTGACTAGCTTCTGATGTAGAAGATTGTTCTTGACAATTTCCTCTAGCAGATTCAATTGTTAAGTCAAAAGATACTCTAATTTAAGTTTCCCATGAAATTGTCAAATTTACAACTTACTCCAAACCTACAAATAGCATAATGAGTGAAGAAGTTGCATGTTAGGCCCTCTCGGTTAATCCTATGATCCACAAAGAGATTCAGAATAGAGGAGAGGATAGTACAATGTTATGGGCAACGAATGCAACATAAAATGACAAAAGTCAGGAATTGCACCAACAAAAATAATAATGCGATTCTGGTGGATATATTGCAAAATTGAGCAAAAGCATTTAATTGTTCAGTCCAACATCAAGCCAAGTTAATGATATAAACGTATGTAGCAAGATAAGAATTAAAAGTTCTAGTTTTACCTTCGAATTTTGTCTCAAAGAGGTATCTTCATTTGAGGGATTTAGTTCCTCATACAACTCGAATCATTCTTCCTAAGACATGAAATTAACCTATTTTGCGCTCAAGTGCCTCCAGAAAGCATTTCTCCCTTCTAATAGTAAGTTAAAGTTGCTTATCAAAGTAAATATGCATCATTGAGAAGTGCCCAATTATGGTGAAATCTTATAATATATTTTAGTGGTTTAAACTTTAGTCTGACTATGAATGTTACAAGGAGGTTAAACATCAAAAGGCGGTGACCTTATGCATTATAAATTAGAGCTACTTCCAAGCTGTAGGCAAAAATGCACTTTGCATTTTATACCTCAAACACGTTTCAACAGTGCATACAAAAGTACCTTTTAACGTGCCACTTAGACTCTTATCATATTTAAGTAGAAGAAAATAAATAAAAAGTAGAAAGAAAGATCAAGTGAATGATATACTTCAAATTCTATTAAGAAATAATAAAGCAGAACCAGATGGAAGAAACAAGCAAAATCGCAGGTCATAAGGGTAGACCAAGAGGATCGAGGACAAAAATTTCGTGTGAGAATGATCCTCTTCTTAAAATGATGGTGTGTACATGTCATGAAAAATTTCCCATCAGTGTCTTGATGTAGAACAGGCATGCTAGTTGACCAGACCTTTAATGGAACATATTTCCCCTCTTGACGGACATTATGAGGCTCTTCATAATAGTCAGATTCCCCGAATTGTGTAGATAATACTGGATGAATCTCATTTTAACTAGTAACTAGAAACCCAGTAGCCTCTATTTCCTGTTTGTGTCTCTCAGGTGGGCTTCTTAAACCCCTCGACCCTTGATAACTATTCATTTTATCTCAAGCAATGATTACCTTGTAATGCCAGCTTCTATTCGTTGTTCAGCATTGCCCCTTCCTGCCTTCTGTTTCTGCTAGATATAGTTTAGTATTTTTAGATATAGTCAATTTTTGTTTACTGTTCAGTATTGTCCTTTCACTATGTTCATCTTCCTGTGAAAGTTATGTTTGTATTTTCATATTCTATATTTTCATGACAATAAGATTTGTGAACATAGAATGTGTGTTTTTTGGTAAAATATACTATCAAGGTAGGCTTGAAAAACTTGGGTCAACTCTTTGTTGCTAAATATTATATATGAAAGCATCCACCTACATGTAAAATTAAAAGGGAATTTGTGATGAAGCAACTACCTCAACAAGTATGTAAAAGCTTAAAAAAACAAGTGCAATCATATTGAATGAGGACTATTAGCATCAACTATGAATTACTAGAAAGTGAACTTAATAGAAAACACCTTTCTCAAGAGTTATATAAAGTGAACTTGACTACTAATAAATTTCTCAAGGCTCCTTTGTAAACACTATTTTTCTAATTTTCTATAAGATGTTTGCAAATGTACCTATTGGAGTAGGGATTTCTCATGGTTATCCGGTGTGGATTGCAGTAAAGCCTAAGAGACAATGAGACAGAAAATTCCTCAAGGATAATGATGGAGTTCGGTGGCATTCCTAGCTCAGTTTGGTTTTGCGATCTCGGTGCTGATTTTGGTGAGATCACGGGTTGGTGAGGGTGGTGGAGGTGGTTTAAGCTCTGGATTCCCCTAGTTGTTTTTGGATTGGTTTATCCATGAGATCCCACATTCATGCTTGGAATATGGCACGGGGGTGACTGACCTGAAAGAAAGAGTTGGTTCAGCCATGTCTACGGTCAGGTGGTACATGGAAGTCCTGAACCTGGTCGGATTTGCTTATGTTTAATAAAAGCTAAGTTCTCTTGCTTTTGTACTTATTCATATGTGGATTTAATGGCTATTATCTCATTGTAACTTTCACGGTTTAATGTTGGTTATAAGCATTGCTATATGATTTATTATTTCCATGGTTATTTCATGTATTTATTTGTAATTGAAAGGATAATGGATGCAAGACCTAATTGATGTCAAAACAATTAACGGAAGAGGGTGGTGGTCCTTCTTGTTAAGTATCATATGATTTATCAGTCATTTATGCTCTGTCTTGTATTCGTTTTCTGTAGATTGCATTGATGCCAAGTGTTTGACAAAATGTCAGTCCCGGTTGGGGATGGTCAGGCCTAGTCCTGGAGTTATTTTATTATTTGCAAGACTTGTTATTATGTAAATCACAGATTCTGAAAGTGTCATTGAATTATGGGCAGTGACCTAGGCTCTGGGCTTGAAAAAGTGGGTCAAATCCTGGGGACGATGGCACAACACTAAGAAAGTCCCTGGACATTGGCATGCCATGTTATGGGAGCATCCAGAGCCCTTTGGACGTTGGCATGCCCATATCATGGGAGAGTCGAGGGGTTAATTGGTCAAGAAACGTAGTGGGACTTAGGGGCTGGTTACGTGAGAGGTTGGGATGGTTCCTGAGGATATTATTATTGATGTGGAAGGTCTGTATGGTGTGTTTCCATTGGTTCCACTTCCTTAAGGTGACTTAGGAGGTCGAATCATATCATAGTAACTTTTCATCACATGTTTATCCCAGTTAGCCGGTTACTTGGGTAGATGTGGGAGGAGAGTGTTACAGAGTGGTATTCTCTTCCTTTATTCATTTTTCGGGGAATTTGGTGCTACAGGAATGCCTATATTTTCGAGGGATCAAGTTGGGATATTTAACAGTGTTGTTATTCCATTGTTGCATACTTCAATGAGTATGGCCCAATGGCTAATCAAAAGCACAAGAGAAGTATTCACCTCATTAACATATGGGACAGATTCCTTGTTGACTTTTTTGATGGGGTGACCAACAGAGGGAAATATGGGTGTGAGGTATATATTGTTATCAATCGAGAACTTTATTTCATTTTATGTGGAATTACAGTCAAGGTACTAACATTTGTGCGAAGGTCATTACCCTTTGGGGAGTACTATCTTGCACAAAATGGCTCTCCATCGACAATTTGGTGGTATTCAAAGATTCAAAGGTGGCCATAGGTTGGGTTCGAGGTCGTACAACTTTTGAACACCACAAGCCCATAAACTAGTTGCATAGTATCAAAGAGATTTAGGTTGAATTTCTAGATTTGACTTTCTCCCACCTATATCGTGAGTAGAACACTCTTGTTGATGAGCTATCCAAAAAAGGTCTACATCAACATCGGAGGAGTATATTCGCACTGTTTTTTTCAAGGACAAGACGAGGGACTCTGAGTATATATGCATCAATTAGACAATGTCACGTGAACCTGAAGTATCCATTTGCTAATTTTCTGTTATGTTTTGAAACAATTTTTTTGGAACATGACCATAAAATGTGATAATGTGCAAATATTTAAGCACACATCAGAGTTTTACGATCTACAACTATAGGTAAATGCCCAGGCTATTACGCCGAGGTCTATATTGGAATTGGGCTTACGGATTTTATATTGTCAATAAAATGAATGGTTGAGATTGCAAGGCAAACAAATATTCTTAGTCTAATACATGAATCAATGGACAATATGAAAAGTTTTGTCAATAGTAAGTCTCCTCGTCTATTTAATTTATTAAAAAATCATTTGTGGAACATGGTTATCCTTGTAATTTATTAAAAAATGATTTATGAAATGTGGTGTTGGAATTTGGTATCACCCCGTAATTCCTACTTTTATATGCACAACACCACAACTGATATCTCTGAGAGGATTATCATCTTTCTCCCATTCAAAATGGCATCTTTGGAGCAATGACTTACCTATCTCGGTTATCGACTCAAGCCTAATTGTTATTTGGTGGAAGACTAGAATTAGCTTCTTAAACGTAGTGTACGATGCATTAACAATTGGTGCTACAAATGGTTTTTGATTGGTGGTAGGAAGACACTTGTAAAATCAGTATTGGAGAGTATACTTGTTTACTAGCTCCCATTGTCTAAGGTCCTTAAATTTTCCATCTATAGAATTAGGTAAGATGTTTTCATTCTTTTGTGGGCAGGGAAGAAAAATTAGGTTGAATTTCATTTGGCGAAGTGGGAGATGTTGTCTCAACCTAAATCTTATGGAGGATGGGGCTTTAAGAACCTTCACTAGTTCGACTCGACTCTGGCAATGAAAATTTTGTGGAAAGTGATCACCGATACAGGTATTTAGAAATCAATAATCGCTGACAAATACTTAAAAGACTGACCCTTTCAGAATGGCTTTGGATGGTTCAATCCTCAACCTACAAAGGAGGATCAAATATTTGGAAAGGTTTGGTGATTATTATGCCTTGGATAAAAGGATGCTTGGTGTGGGATATCGGTGATGGTAATAACATCAAGCTAGGAGTGGAACCATTCATTGGAGGAACATTTATTTATTTATTTGTTTATTTATTTGTTTATTTATTTTTATTTTATTTTATTATTATTATTTTTTTTCTCCGGATTATCACAAGATCTTATTAATCAAATTAATGCAGATGACATAACAATGCTTAGTCACACATTTATGCTAGGCTACAAAGTCAACTTCAATGGCAGAGGTAAGACTTCAACGAATCTGGGTGTGGAGGGTAATCTAGTAATGGAGTGGGAGGGTTTCATCCTAAAATTGTCCCGAGGTGGTCTCATTCCTAATGATAGTAAGGATGCCATTGTTTGGAAAGAGAATCTAGCAACACGTCAAATTTCACCTAATCTAGCCTATGCAATGATCACACCAAAAAACATTGTCCCATAGGTGAAATGGTAGAGTCATAAAATTTGGAGTTGGGACATTCCTCAAAAAATTAAATGTTTTACTTCCTTGGTGTTGGAAAACGTGATTCTAATGTGGGACAACCTATCTCGTCGTGGGTTCATGGGGCCTAATGCTTGTGTTCTATGTAAGCGAGGTCCAGAAACAAATGAGCATCTATTTTTCCAATGTGATTTCATTGTTACTCAGTGGTAAGAAGTCCTTGTGAGCCTCAACTTTTGACTTTCAGGTCCATTGAGTTACTTGGAGACAAAAATCTCTTGGTGAGACTAAAATATGTGGAATCATAAATCCCTTCCATTTTATGTGGCTTGGGGAATCTGGAAAACACGTAACAAATTGATCTTTGAAAACCACCCTATCAACATCCACTGGATCTTGCCCTAGATTCTCGGTTTTTTCCATGACTATTTGAGATAGAAGAAACCTAGATCACAACACCTTATTGCTTCTCCCTTGGCTTTCTCTATGTACAACTCTGGATTCTTTGATGGAGCACAACAAAATGGAATCTTCGACGGAGGAGCTATTATAAATCTCTACGGAAATACCACATTGCATATTTATATGAACACATGGATGGGTTCCAATACAAAAGCAAATATAATTTTTTGGTGGGCCCTTGGTCGTTGCTTCCATTAAAGTGGTTTCACTTCATGTTCAAGGAGACTCTCAGTGTTTGGTAGGGTGGCTTAAAGGGAGCTATCAACTTAAAGTTAAAGTTAATGATATTTGGTGGTTGGGCTTTATTGATAAAGAACCTTTAGCATGCTCTCAATGGTTATGGTATATGGTAGAGTATTATAGTTGCAAAATATTTAAAAATATTGCCTCTGTGAGCATTGATTCAGATTGGGGTCATGGTTTAAAAAATGCCCTCATGTATTTGATCTAGTATGATTAAAATAAAAAATTGACTGATTGGAAATCTTAAATGGTATGTTGGGGCTGGAAATAAGGTGGAAATAGGCTTAAATCCCATTAGGGTATTTGAGGGGGACCACATTCTGTTGGTACATCTCATTCGACATATACACAACATGGGGATATATTGTTTAAATCAGAGCTTTCTGAATCCTAGTTCGCCTTATTCATATCCTTCATGGTGCAACTCTAAACAACTTGGTCTGTATGGTGTGTTGGTTGTGCAATGGGATTCTTACATACAAAACTTATACATGGATGGCTTAACATTCAATGACAAAGAGGGAAACTTGCAAATGGGATGATTGTACTAAAAATGGGCAAATTTATGCACAAGGCCTATTACCACATCACTTTTGTTCTTCAGAAGAGCGACTCCTCGAGGTTTATTAGAAAAATATGGAAATGGAACTGTCTATTAAACTCAAGTGTTTTGACTAGATATTGTCGTGGAATAAGATTCTGATGTGGCAAAATTTATGCAGACATCATTTCTATGGACCAAGGATGTGTGTTTTGTGCACGTCTGCTAGTGAAGATGTGGCTAATCTTTTTTTACAATGCCCATTTGCAATTTCTATCTGGTTGGATGTAGTGAATATTCTAATGTTGAAGCCAACTTGGTACACTATTTCCATTGATGTTTGCGCGCAAAATTGGCTCATGGAATACAAAGTGTGGTGTTCCCTTCCTTTATTCTTTTTTGAGGATTCTGGCTCTAGAGGAATGTCCATATTTTCCAAGGATCTAGTTGGGATATTAGCAGTGTTATTCCATTGTTGCATACTTCAATGAGTATGTCTCAATGGCTAATCAGAAGCACACAAGATGTATTCACCTCATTAACATATAGGACAAATTCTTTGTCGGCTTTTTTGATGGGGCAACCAACAGTGGGAACTGTGGGTGTGGGGTATATATTGTTATCAATCTAGAACTTTGTTTTCATTTTATGTGAAATTACGGTCAGGGTACAAACATTTGTCCATGGGTCATTTCTCTTTGGGGAGTATTATTTTGTGCAAAATGGCTCTCCATTGACAATTTGGTGGTATTCAGAGATTCAAAGGTGGCCATAGATTGGTTTCAGGGTCGTACAACTTTTGAACACCACAAGCTTATAAACTGTTTGTAGAGTATCAAAGAGATTTAGGAGGAATTCCTGGATTTGTCTTTCTCCCACATATATCTGAGTAGAACACTGTTGTCAATGAGCTATCCAAAAAAGGTCTACATAACATCCGGGGAGTATATTCTACACTGTTTTTTTCAAGGACGAGACAGGGGACTTATGGTATATATTCATGAAATAGGCATTGTGATGTGAACTTTAAGTATGTGTTTGCCAATTTCCTGTTATGTTTTTTTTATGACTAAAACACATTTTTTGGAACATGGCCATAAAATGTGGTAATGTGAAATATTTAAGCAAGAGGCACTCTAGCCCAGTGTGGTAGAGATGTTGTAATGTAATATTTAACATTTTGACTAAGTCAAATTATATAAAAATTAATGAATTAAATTAAATTAAAAGATTAATGTAATGTAAACTAAACATTTTCCCACGGGGCTTTGGATTGATGGTGAATGGGTGCTTTGTTAAGGCACTCCTTGCAATAGGTCACCGGTTCAATTCCCCGTGGGTACTTAGTTTAGTCTAAAAAAAAAAAAATTGTAAACTAAACATTTTAACTTGGTAAAAATAAAAATAAAAATAACCCATAATAATAATAATAAAAATAAAAGTGAAAATAAAAATAAAAATGATAATAATAATAGAAATAAAAATAAAAATCACTTATGATATTGAGAATTAATGGTATTTACCCATGGTATTCATGTCAAATATAGTCTATTTAACGGGGAAATTAACCCATCCTAGATCCATCTTAAATCCTGATCTACCAAACGGAAGATATCCAATCTCTTGAAAAGAAATTTGATCCCTCTAAACCCTTGGTAGATCCAGAGTTAAGATCTAGATTGGTTTTATGATCTATACCTCACATAAATAAAACCTTCAATAAATTAGGATTTCAATCTCATTCCTCATTAGGGTTTGAAGGAGTTGTTGTAACACAAACACATTTCTCCTCGCACAACATGGCAGCCACTACAACGAGGAACACAGTGGTCTCCCTCTGCAACAATAACACCTCCATTCATCGTCTTTCCTTCTGCACTTTGAGCGCCACTGCAGACACGCGCATTAAAACACTTTGTCGCACCAACAGACTTCAAGAGGCACTAGATACCTTCAAGCACTTGCTTTCACCTAAATCAACATCCACCCCCACTCTCATCACCTGCAGTCTCTTGTTAAGTAGCCTGCTTCAACGGAATCAACATGAATCTGCATTTGTCTGTTTATAGGCTTATGATTGAAGTCAACATTATCCCAGATCTCATAACTTTGAACATTATCATCAATTGTCACTGTGAAACAGGTAGAATGGATTATGCGTTCAAAGTGTTTGAAGGAATGGAAGCACATGGGTATGTTCCAAATGTCGTAACCTTCAATACCCTCATCAAAGGGCTTCGCAGGAAGTTCAGAGTTGAGGACGCTATCAAGGTTTTCAACCAAATGAAACCCAAACAAGAGCCTAGTCATGTTACATATAATACCCTAATAGATGGGCTCTGCAAGGATGGGAAATCCCACGAGGCATTCGGGTTGTTAGCTGTTATGCTGCAAAATGGCCATGAGCCTGACACGTTCACATTTAACAGGCTCATGGATCCGCTATGCAAAGAAGGTAAGCTCCAAGAAGTCAACAAACTACTATATCTGATGATAAAAGAGGGGTGTAATCCGAATGTTATTACATACAATATACTTATTGATGGTTTATGTAAACAATGTAAGTTAGATGAGGCAAGGAAGCTCTTCTCTGAAATGTCCGAGAAAAACATATCCCCTGATCTAGTCACATATAAGTATCCCTTGATGTGGTCACATATAGTGTACTTATAGATGGTTTACATAAAGAAGGCAAGTTGGATGAGGCAAGGAAACTCTTCTCTGAAATGTCTGGAAGAAACATATGCCCTGATGTTGTCACATACAATGTACTTATTGATGGTTTATGTAAGGAAGGCAAGTTGGCTGAGGGGAGGAAGTTCTTCTCTGAAATGTCTGAGAAAAACATATCCACGATGTTGTCACATGCAATGTGTTTATTGAAGGTTTATGTAAGGAAGGCAAGTTGGATGAGGCAACGAAGCTCTTCTTTGAAATGGCTAGGAGAAACCTATGTTGTTACAATGTTGTTACCTACAATGCACTTATTGATGGTTTATGTAAGGAAGGCAAGTTGGCTGAGGTGGGGAAGCTCTTCTCTGAAATGTCTGCGAAAAACATATGCCCTAACCTTTTCACATACAATGCACTTATCAATAGTTTATGTAAGGAAAGGCAATGGCAGGAGGCCACCAGAGTGCTTCATGAGATGCTAAACGAAGGGTGCAATCCAGATGTTATCACGTACAACACTGTTATTGATGGTCTTGGCAAAGAAGACAAGCTTTAGGAAGCTCTCGGGTTATTAGATGTTATGGTGAAAATAGGCCTTCCACCTGATCAAATAACATACAGTACACTTATAAATGGATTTTGCAGAGCGGGTAGTCTGGAGAAGGCAGGTGAACTTCTTTGAGAGATGCCAGAGAAAGGCTGTAGGTCTAACTTAGTCTATGTTACCGGAAACGGGAAAAAGGAAACGAAACAAGAAACTAGAATAAGACGAGAAACGGAATATAGAGGTTTCGCATTCAAGAAATGAGGAAAGATAAAATATAAAAAAAAAACATAGAACAAAACATTCATTTACACAGAGTAATAATCCCATTTATGATTTACCGATAATGGATTAGTGTGTATGGCCAGACTCCCGGTCGAATATATGACCCTGCTCCAATGCTAGGGAGATACAATAGTGGACCCTTATGACCTGCTCCAATGCAGGGAGATATAACAGTGGACCCTTATAGCCCGCTCCAAATTGGTAACTTCTAACATTAAAAATCTTTGTGGGATTGATGTTGGGTGTAGAGTTTGGCTTGATTTATGCTATTTATGTTATAAAAACTATAGCTTCATCGGAAAAATGGGAGATAATGGAAAATTAATAAGAAATGCCAGAAATCATGATTGTAAATAAGCTTTTGGTCCAAATTGGCAATTGAAGCGACATTTTCAATGAAACTGTGTGCTTTCAATTGACTTGTAGATTCCTTGTCTGGGAATATTAGTGTAATTGCTCAGATTGTCGTTATACATTCTTCGATGTGCATTGTTGAAGATACACACCCCAAACCACCTCCCAAACAGGTAATGAAAGATAATTCTGAGCGCTGACCATGAAGACCAGAACGGACATAGAAAACGGCGTTTTCCGTCCAGTTCCGTTTCTTGTGCGTTTTTTTCCAGAAACCCTCACTACCGTCCCGTTTCTGGTAACATAGCTTAGTTACATATCGTACATTAATACACTGGCTTTGCCAGCATAATAGGACAGACGAAGCTCAACAGATCTTCTATGAGATGCAACGCCAAGCTCAGAGCCCTGATGTTGTCACATACACCGCATTGATGAATGGAATCTGCAAAGTGGGTAATCTGAAGGAGGCAATAAAATAATACAAATAGATGAAATATAGAGGCCTGTCTTGTCCATGATATGATTGCACATGCCACTATAATGGATGCACTATGATCATCCATGAGTTAGTGGGCAGTCCCACCCACCTCCCACCGGGCTAGTAAATTTTGTGGATTTATTTTTCAGTGTTATTCAGTCGTTTCATGTTAGGAGAGAGATGGGTTTGATCCTCAGACCCATTAGCCCCTGGATCTTCTCTGTTAGGGCATTCCATACATTATATGTTCTTGCATTGTACTTTTTATATTCATCTATTGTATTTTTTTTTACAAAAGATCGTTTGGTTCTTCTGCGTTTTATGGACATCATTGTACTCAACAGTCTCTTTGCCCTACTTTGTGGTCATTAGTTGGACATAAATATAATTATCTTATCTTATACAAGGACTGCACACTCAAAAAAGCCCACTAGAATATTTCATGACATCTTCAAAAAAGTTTGATATTGATGTTGTGATATATTCAGCCACAAATAACAACCTCTGTGACGATATTGCTGAGATGCACCTGGCATTGCTGAAATGCACATGGCAAGATTTAGTAATAGGGAGTAAATTGCAATTGATGAGGGGCAGTGGTAACTTTGGTAATTATAGGCTAGGCAGGCAATCTGAAACAGGGTTGGTGGCTGTGTTAATGGAATCATCCAACTGAAATTTCCAGAAAAGTGCACTATATGTTAAATATGAAAACACATCTGATTTAGTGCTTAGTGGGTGATACATTTTATTAAATGCACTAGTTGTTCAGTCTGAAATGGGTTTGGCCTAGCAGTTGGTGTGTACTTGCAACGGGTGCAACGGGTGTAGTGCCCCAGGTAAATAACATTGACAGTGCTCACATATATAACCTAAAATTGGTTTGCTAAAATGGTTAGTGACTTGTCATTTGACATTGATAAAGTGGACCTTGCAAATAATAACAGTGGTGAGTTGCGGACTCATCTGATATGCGGTTAGTGATGGCAAGGTTGTTGAGGCTTTCAAATACCATACAATGTATCTACCTTTGCCGCAGTTTACATTAGCTGAATGGTCTGTCTTAAGTGGTCTTGAGGAATTGTTTTATGGAAATTAGTGTTAGCATTTGCTTGAAATAGTCACAATTTCTAATTTAGGTAAAATAGATGAACTTACTGTAATAGCACCTATTAGTATAGAACCGGTAACACCTACTAGTATAGAACTTGCCAGAGTTGATATAAATACTATGAAGCTTTGTTATGGGTGTGAATTGATGGAGGGCCTACTCATGGTTTTCTCTAGTGGTTGAGTTGCTAATACCGAATTGCTTATGGGAAGTTTAAGGTACAATTAAACAGTCGATTAAATTAGCTGTCAACTGCATTCAGTAGTTTTGTACCATGTGACAAACTTTAACATTCTGCAGTGATCCTCACTCTGGGTTTCATATGGGTGCGAGAGGTTGTTTGAGAAATTGACGACTTTTCATGATGTCATATAATTAGTTTATCCAGACTCGCTATAATAGGACATAAGACTATATGTGCATTGACCTGGCAACATGGCATTTGGTTGTCTTGAAACTTAACATGGGCATTTGGTTATCGCATTGAACGCCGTCTGACTATATGAACACTATGTATTTCAGAGGCTATGTGGTAAATTAATCTACAACAACAGCATGAGATTAGGGAAGCAGAGATCGGACCTTATCTAGAGAGGTCTGCTGAATCTGACTATACTTTGTGGCTGCGGCAAAAGGTGTTGGTTTAACCATCCTCCAATTTAGAAACCCTCTGCTTTTTTTGCTATATTCCTAAATTTTTTGGACTAGGGTCACTTCCTAATCAGTTGCTTGCACATATGAAGCTCGAATGACAGTACCTAATGCTTAAAATGGAAACCACACATTGGATCTACTTCTCACAGTCTGTTAAGATCAATTAGTTTAAGTTCCTTTGCATGGCAGATTTGAAGTCTACCTCTAAGCTTCCATTCTGACTAGAATACCGAAATTTTTTGTTGTCACCACTTGTAAATTTGTCATGCTGTTAATAATAGTCTTTGCTGGAAGTGAGAACTATGGAATTCATCTACTGCATATTGCACCAGAATTATGATTTGCAATCCCATGTTATTGCCTTTTCAGCCCTCGGCGGTGTGGCTTGGGAAACTTTTCCTCCAATAGCTTAGGGATCTCAGAATTAGTGTACCTTTATTTATAATAATATTTGGGACAAAAATATGAAATTTCGTGTTTGCTTAATGTGAAATGCCAGGCTACAGAATCGCATCTGCAAGAACAAAACGTAAGTGTCCTTCAAGAATAAGGTGACATGAACGACAGGAACTGATCTGTTTTCTAGATTGAAAATGAGAACTAATCTTGCTTGCTAAATTTTACAATTCTTTTCAGAATATATTCTGTTTGTATGGAGAATATTTTATAGTCAAAATAATTGTTTGAACAACATAAAAGACCCTATATTTTCTATCAGATTTTGATTGTTTCTATCATATTTTGTTCTCTACACTTACATACCATGGTTAAAGATTGTTTTTGACAAAGGTTACAATGAAATTCATCCAGTCTTATCTACACAAGTTGTGGAATTCGACCATTGTAAAGAGCTTCATAATGTCCGCCAATTTCAAGGCAACCCCGTATACAACTCAGCACGAAATTACCTGTTACTTAGTCAATCAATGCCCTGGATCCTGAACAGACCATGTTAGCTTGGCTTATGCACCCAGTTGACTGGATAAGGCGCCTCAATCACATTTAAACCAGTAGATTCTGTCAACTTCGCAAAAAAGTAAGTGGCCACTTTTGTTCTTGAAGTGGAACACTATGAATCTATTCCTACATTTTCAACACCAGAAGGCTGTTGACTAGCTTCTGATGTAGAAAATTGTTCTGGACAATTTCCTCAGCAGATTCAATTGTTAAGTCTAAAGATAAGCTAATTTAAGTGTCTCATGAAATTGTCAAATTTGCAACTTAATCCAAACCTACAGATGGCATAATGAGTGAAGAAGTTGCATGTTAGGCCCTCATAGTTAATCCTATGATCCACAAAGAGATTCAGAATAGAGGAGAGGATATTACAATGTTATGGGCAACGAATGCAACATAAAATGACAAAAGTCAGGATTTGCACCAACAAAAATAATAATGTGATTATGGTGGATATATTCCAAAATTGAGCAAAAGCATTTAATTGTTCAGTCCAACATCAAGCCAGGTTGATGATATAAACGTATGTAGCAAGATAAGAATTAAAAGTTCTAGTTTTACCTTCGAATTATGTCTCAAAGAGGTATCTTCATTTGAGGGATTCAGGTCATCATACAGGTCGAATCATTCTTCCTAAGACATGAAATTAACCTGTTTTGCGCTGAAGTGCCTCCAAAAGCATTTCTCCCTTCTAATAGTAAGTTAAACTTGCTTATCAAAGTAAATATGCATCATTGAGAAGTGCCCAATTATGGTAAAATCTTATAATATATTTTTGTGGTTTAAACTTTAGTCTGACTATGAATGTTACAAGGAGGTTAAACATCAAAAGGCAGTGACCTTATGCATTATAAATTAGAGCTACTTCCAAGCTGTAGACAAAAATGCACTCTGCATTTTATATCTCAAACACGTTTCAACAGTGCATATAAAAGTACTTTTTAATGTGCTACTCAGACTCTTATCATGGAGGAATGAATATTTAAGTAGAAGAAAAGAAATAAAAAGTTAAACTGTTACACTTCAACCATAGAAAATGCATACAGACAAAAGATGCCATGCAACAAGGTAACATTTAAAGCACACCAAGCATTGCCAACATCAAAGCAAGATCAGGTGAATGATATACTTCCAACTCTATTAAGAAAAAATAAATTGCAAGTCATAAGGGTAGACCAAGAGGATCGAGGACACAAATTTCGTGTGAGAATGATCTTCTCCTTAAAATGATGGTGTGTACATGTCATGACAAATTTCCCAACAGCGTCTTGATGTAGAACAGGCATGCTGGTTGACCAGACCTTTAATGGAACATATTTTCCCTCTTGACGGACATTATGAGGCTCTTCATAATAGTCAAATTCCCCAACTTGTTTAGATAATACTGGATGAATCTCATTGTAACTAGTAACTACAAATCCCATTAGCCTTTATTTTCTGTGGTGAAATTGAGATGCTCTTTCCATGTTGATTTGGGCAAACATTTTCTGTTTGTGTCTCTCATGTGGGCTTCTTAAAACCCTGGACCCTTGATAACTATTCATTTTACCTCAAGCAATGATTACCTTGTAATGCCAGCTTCCATTCGCTGTTTAGCATTGCCCCTTTCTGCCTTCTGTTTCTGCTAGATATAGTTTAGTATTTTTTTGGTACTTGTCAATTTTTGTTTACTGTTCAGTATTGTCCTTTCACTATGTTCATCTTCAATATTTAGTGTCTGTACATCACATTGAGAAACTACCATTAATTGGAATTGGCTACCATTAATTGGAATTGGAATTGGCTACCATTAATTGGAATTTGGATTTAATATTTTCAAATTTTGGATTTTGCTTTGGTGAAATCTTTCATGCAACAACCTATTATTATTATTAGTGTTGGATTAATAATATTTCAATAAAACTTTGGGACAATGTTTTTTTGGGAAAATGAGTTTTGCATAATGCTATCTTCATCTATCTTATACATTGATCTTCTTTTTGTCATCAATGCCCTGTATTAATGCACTAAATAACTTTGTGACAACATTTCTTTCGCTAACGAGTTTGTGCACAATGCAATCTTTCATATTCTATATATTTCATGACAATAAGATTGGTGAACATAGAACTTGTGTTTTTTGGTAAAATATACTATCAAGGTAGGCTTTAAAAACTTGGGTCAATTTTTTGTTGATAAATATTATATATGAAGGCATGCACCTACATGTAAAATTAAAATGGAATCTGTGATGAAGCAACTACCTCAACAAGAATGTAGAAGCTTAAAAAAATAAGTGTAACCATATTGAATGAGGACTATTAGCATCAACTATGAATTACTAGAAAGTGAACTTACTAGAAAACACCTTTCTCAAGGGTTATATAAAGTGAATTTGATAGCTAATAACTTTCTCAAGGTTCCTTTGTAAACACTATTTTTCTAATTTTCTATAAGATGTTTGCAAATGTACTTATTGGAGTAGGGATTGTTCGTGGTTATCTGGTGTGGATTGCGGTAAAGCCTAAGAGACAATGAGATGGAAAATTCCTCAAGGATAGTGATAGAGTTCGGTCTCATTCCTAGCTCAGTTTGGTTTTGTGATCTTGGTGTTGGTTTCGATGAGATTGCGGTTTGGTGAGGGTAGAGGTGGTTTAACCTCTGGATTCCCTTGGTTGTTTTTGGATTGGTTTATCCATGAGAACCCACATTCATGCTTGGAATATGGCACGCGGGTGACTAACCTAAAAGAAAGATTTGGTTCAACCATGTCTACGGTCAAGTGGTACATGGAAGTCCTGAACCTAGTCGGATTTGTTTATGTTTAATAAGAACTAAGTTCTCTTGCTTTTGTACTTATTCATATGTGGATTTAATGGCTATTATCTCACTGTAATTTAATTTTCATGGTTTAATGCTGGTTATAAGCATGGCTATATGACTAGTTATTTCCATGGTTATTTCATGTATTTACTTGTAACTGAAAGGATAATGGATGCAAGACCTAATAATTGGTGTCAAAACATTTAAGGGAAGAGGGTGGTGATCCTTCTTGTCAAGTATCATATGATTTATCAGTCATTTATGCTCTGTCTTGTATTCGTTTCCTGTAGATTGCATTGATGCCAAGTGTGTGATAGAATGTCAGTCCCGGTTGGGGATGGTCAAGCCTATTCCTAGAGTTAGTTTTTTATTTGTAAGACTTGTTATTATGTAAATCACGGATTCTAGAGGTGTCATTGAGTTATAGGCAATGATCTTGGCTCTGAGCCTAAAAAAGTGGGTCAAATCCCGGGGACGCTGGCACAACATTACGAAAATTAGTCCCTGGACACTGGCCTGCCATGTTATGTGAGCATCCAGATCCCTTTGGACATTGGCATGCCCATATCATGGGAGAGTAGAGGGGTTAATTGGTCAGGAAACATAGTGGGACTCATGAGTTGGTTACATGAGAGTTTGGGATGGTTCCTGAGGGTCTTGTTGCTGATGTGGAAGGTCTGTATGGTGTGTTTCCATTGCTTCCACTTCCTTATGGTGACTTAGGAGGTCGAGTCATATCATAGTAACTTTTCATCACATGTTTACACCGGTTGGCCTGTTACTTGGGTAGATGTGGGAGGAGGGTGTTACAGAGTGGTGTTCCCTTTATTCATTTTTCGGGGAATTTGGTGCTACAAGAATGCTTGTATTTTCAAGGGATCAAGTTGCGATATTTAGCAGTGTTATTATTCCATTGATGCATACTTCAATGAGTGTGGCCCAATGGCTAATCAGAAGCACAAGAGACGTATTCACCTCATTAACATATGGGATAGATCCCTTGTCGAATTTTTTGATGGGGTGACCAACAGAAGGAAATGTGTGTGCGAGGTATAAAATTTTATCAATCCAGAACTTTATTTCATTTTATGTGGAATTACGGTCAAGGTACTAACATTTGTGCAAAAGGTCATTACCCTTTGGGAGTACTATCTTGCGCAAAATGGCTCTCCGTCAACAATTTGGTGCTATTCAAAGATTCAAAGGTGGCCATAGATTGGGTTCAAGGTCATACAACTTTTGAACACCACAAGCCCATAAACTAGTTGCATAGTATCAAAGAGATTCAGGTTTTCTAGATTTGACTTTCTCCCACCAATATCGTGAGCATTGCACTGTTGTTGATGAACTATCCAAAAAAGGTCTGTAGCAACATCCGAGGAGTATATTCTACACTATTTTTTTCAAGGACAAGATGAGGGGCTCTAGGTATATATGCATCAATTAGACAATGTCATGTGAACTTGAAGTATCCATTTTTTGTTATGTTTTGAAACAATTTTTTTGGAACATGGCCATAAAATGTGGTAATATGCAAATATTTAAGCACACATCGGAGTTTTACGATCTACAACTATAGGTAAATGCCTAGGCTATTACGTCGTGGTCTATATTGGAATTGGGCTTATGGATTTTATATTGTCAATAAAATGAATGGTTGAGATTGCAAGCCAATCAAATATTCTTCGTCTAATACGTGAAGCAATGGACAATATGAAAAGTTTTGTCAATAGTAAGTCTCTTTGTCCATTTAATTTATTAAAAAATCATTTGTGAAACATGGTTATCCTTGTAATTTATTAAAAAATTCTTTATGAAACGTGGTGTTAAAATTTGGTATGGCTTGTTTCATTTGGTGTGACTTGAAAAGCAATATTACTAGTTTTATAAATTTACATTTTATAATATTAATTTTTTTTATAAATTTAAGTTTCATAATAAAGTTAAGGTTATAATAAATACATCATTATTAAATAATATCATTAATAATATAACTAATAATAATAACAACATTCAAATTAATTAAAAATAATATTATTAAACACAACATTAATACCATATTAAATGATGTTAGTAATTTTCTTAGCTAAATTTACTTACGATTTAGGTTTTATTACTTTAAGATTTTAATAATATTGGTTTTTTATTATTTTAAGTTTATAGCAATATTATTATAATGAGTTATTAATAAACGTTAAATTAAATTTAATATTGTTAAATATTGATTTGAATACTAATGTGAATATTAATATGAAATTATTAGTGAAATTAATATCGACCACATTTAGTAATGTGGTTGTGATAGTACAAACTAAATTTTAGTATGGATTGATGTGTGTTATTCTATATAGAACTTGTTTGTGGATTTCAAGCAATGAAAATCATGGATAAAATCAAAGCTTGATAAAAAATTGTGATTATATATATAAAAAGTCTATTAATAAAAAAACGGGTTTTTTTTTAATATTTTTTTTTTCATTATCATAATGTTATATTTCCGAATTTAGGTTTCTGTGATGCATAATTATAATGTTGGGACATTTTCGGTACTAATCACATCGAGAGTATTTTGTCAAGGTCCTCACATTCAGAGTATTTTGTCGAGGCCTTTCGAACGAACCGGTGTGGTTCATCATCAAGACAAGATGCAGAGTTAGATTTAGGCAACAGAATAAATAGTGATAGCAATGGAAAGCGCTGATAATGGCTAACTTTGACCCACAATATAAAATATTCAATAAGAATGAGGAGAAATCGTCGTCACGACTAGATGCAGAGTGAGATCTAGGCAATAGAATAAATAGTGATAGCGATGGAAAGAGTTGATAATGGCTAGCTTTGATCCACAATCTAAAATATTCAATAAGGATGATGATAAATTTTTGCCACAGAATAAATAGTGAGCAATGAAATAAATAGCGATAGCGATGGAAGCACTGATAATGACTAGCTTTGATCCACAATATAAAATATTCAATAAGGATGAGGATGATTTTTTGCCACAGAATAAATCGTGATAGCGATGGAAAGAGCTGATAATGGCTAGCTTTGACCCACAATATCAAATATTCAATAAAGATGAGGAGAAATTTTTGCTTGAACCAACTAGTGTGGTTCATCATCTTAATGTAATATAGATTACAATATATTTATCAAAATAAAATAATACCCTATATACTTACAAATAAATATATGTTGACTCTCCTAACAAATTTTGACTAAGAAACAATTAAGTTATTTATTTTATTTCAAGTTATGATTAACCAAAAAAATAAATAATTACACTAATGGTAAGTGACTGGATGTGATTAGTACTAAAAGATGTCCTAACATTATAATGTTATATATCAATACAACTATAATTAACTCTTAAATTAATTCTATTCATTTATTTTAAAAGATATATATAGATTGATCATGTATGTAAGTGTATTTCAATTTCTTTTAAAAAATTGAAACTTCATATCATGTACAATTTCCAATACATATAAACAACAACTTTACATGAAATAACAATCTTAACCCAATATACTCACTTATCTAATATTTTATATTTGATTTTTAACCAACTTAGATTCAACTCTGGATATATCAAGCGCTCTTGAGGTGCAAACGTCTTTTGGGAGTGAAGAAAGTTTTGCACCTCGAGAGATTTGATGCGTCTTAGAGCTTGATAGATTCAGAGTTAAGATAGATCTAGGTTGGTTTAATTATTAATTTTATTTTTTAGTTTAATTTCTATTTTTATGTAATCTCACTAAGTCAAAATGTTTTAATTTACAGCTTGATTGGGCCTAATGGTTAAGAGCATGTGTTTCCTCCTAAGAGGTCACAGGTTCAAAACCAGCGCGGGGTAGAGTATGTATGCCTTCGTAGACATTAGAAGTCAAATCGTTGCACGGAGGTGGGTCCCTTGTCCCACAAACAAGGGAGTCTCATATACAAATTTGGGTCCCTTGTCCCACAAACAAGAGAGTCTCATATACAAATTTGGTGGGTCCGTTGTCCCACAAACAAGGGGTCTCATACACAAATGGGACCATATTACTCGATACAGAAAATTTCAATTTTCTTTCCACGGGAATGTTCACTGCTCTCAACTCACATCAATTAGGGTTTCATGGAGATAAAATTATTTCATTTCTCAATTTACTCTCGCATTGCACTCTCAACTCACAGAAGTAGCTGTTGTCACACAAACACATTTCTATTCTCTCAGGTTTTCCGCTCGCTCAACATGGGGGTCACTACCACAAGGAACGCAATGCTCCCCCTCTGCAACAACAACATCTCCATTCATCGACTTTCCTTCCGCACTTTGAGCGTCCCTGCAGACATGCGCATTAAAACATTATGTCGCACCAATAGACTTCAAGAGGCACTGGGCACGTTCAAGCACCTGCTTTCACCTAAATCTACATCCATCCCCTCTCTAAGCACCTGCAATGTCTTGTTAAGTAGCCTACTTCGACTGAATCAACATGAGTCAGTGTTTTATGTTTACAAGCTTATGATTGAAGGCGACATTATTCCATATCTCATAACTTTGAACATTATCATCAATTGTCATTGTGAAACAGGTAAAATGGATTATGCATTGAAAGTGTTTGAAGGAATGGAAGCACATTTGTATGTTCCAAATGTTGTAACCTTCAATACCCTCATCAAAGGGTTTTGCAGGAAATTCAGAGTTGAGGACGCTGTCAAGGTTTTCAAATAAATGAGGAGCAAACAACAACAGCCTAGTCATGTTACATATAATATCCTAATAGATGGGCTTTGCAAGACTGGTAAATCCCACGAAGCGTTCGGGTTGTTAGTTGTTATGCTGCAAAAGGGCCACAAGCCTGACACATCCACATTTAACTCGTTCATGGATCGACTATGCAAAGAAAGTAAGCTCCAAGAAGTCCAGAAACTAATGTATCTGATGATAAAAGAGGGTTGTAATCCCAATGTTATTACATACAGTATACTTATTAATGGTTTATGTAAAGAAGGCAAGTTGGATGAGGCGTGGGAGCTCTTCGATGAAATGTCTGAGAGAAACATATGCCCTAATGTTGTAACATACAGTGTGCTTATTGATGGTTTATGTAACATACAGTGTGCTTATTGATGGTTTATGTAAGGAAGGCAAGTTGGATAAGGCAAGGAAGCTCTTCTCTGAAATGCCTGACAAAAACATATCCCCTAATGTGGTCACGTATAGTGTGCTTATTGATGGTTTATGTAAGGAAGGCAAGTTGTACGAGGCGATGAAGTTCTTCTCTGAAATGCCTGACAAAAACATATCCCCTAATGTGGTCACATATAGTGCGCTTATTGATGGTTTACGTAAGGATGGCAAGTTGGACAAGGTGACGAAACTCTTCTCTCATATGTCTGAGAAAAACATATCACCTAATGTGGTCACACACAATGTGCTTATTGATGGTTTATGTAAGGAAGGCAAGTTGGTCGAGGCGATGAAGTTCTTCTCTGAAATGCCTGACAAAAACATATCCCCTGATGTGGTCACGTACAATGCGCTTATTGATGGTTTATGTAAGGAAGGCAAGTTGGATAAGGAAACGAAGCTCTTCCCTGAAATGTCAGAGAGGAACATATGCCCCAATATTGTCACATACAACTCTCTTATTCATGGTTTATGTAATAAAGGCAAGTTGGATGAGGCAAAGAAGCTTTTCTATGAAATGTTTAGCAGAAACATTTTCCCTAACCTTGTCTCATACACTGCACTTATCAATGGTTTATGTAAGGAAAGGAAATGGCAGGAGGTCACTAGAGTGCTTCATGAGATGCTAAACAAAGGGTGCAATCCAGATGTTATCACATACACCACTGTTATTGATGGTCTTGGCAAAGAAGGCAAGCTTCAGGAAGCTCTCGGGTTATTAGATGTTATGGTGAAAAAAGGAAATCCACCTAATGAAATCACATACAGTACACTTATAAATGGATTTTGCAGAGTGGGTAATCTGGAGAAGGAAGGGGAACTTCTTCGAGAGATGCCAGACAAAGGTTGCAGGCCTGATCTAGTTAGTTATAGTACATTAATACACGAGCTTTGCAAGCATAATAGGATAGACGAAGCTCACCAGATCTTCTATGAGATGCAAGGCCAGGGTCAGAGCCCTGATATTATCACATACACCACATTGATGAATGGACTCTGCAGAGTGGGTAACCTGAAGGAGGCAATAAAATTATTCGAACAGATGAAAGACAGACGTCATGGGCCTGATATGATTGCATATGCCACCATCATGGACGCACTTTGCAAGGAAGGCACACCCCAAAACGCCAATAGAATATTGGATGAGATCTTGAAAAAAGTTTGATACTTGTGTTGTGACATTAAGTTGTAAATAAAAGCTTCTGTAACGATATTGCTGAAATGCACCTCGCAAGATTTAGTAAAAGGGAGTAAATTGTAGTTGATGAAGTACAGGGATGACTTTGGTAATAATGCACTATCTGAAACAGGTATGGTGGCTGAGTTGATCAAGTGGTACACGTGGAATTTCAATAAGAGTGCATCAGGTGTTTAATATTAGGAGAGGACGTTACAAATCATAGGAGTGGTGAGTTACAAATTGATCTGATATTTTCTTAGTCATGACAGTGTTTCAAAGGTTGTTAATAGATTGATAAGGATGTCAAAAATATTATACGAAGTGTTAGAATTTTCTTCAATTTATATTGTCTGAATTGTCTGTCTGAAGTGGTCCTGAGGAAGCGTTTTATCGTAGTTAGTATTTAGCAAATCGCTTCCAATAGTCGCAACTTCTAATGTAGGCAAAACAGATGGACTTACTGTAATAGCACCTATTAGTATAAGACTTGCCGGCAGCCATATATAATACTATCAAGTCAGTTTTATGCGTGAAAATTGATGAACTGGGTTAGGTCTACTCATGGCTTGCTCTACCAGTTGGTGAGTTACTATTGCTGAATTATTCATGGTTAGTTTTAGGTAAAAACTAAAATAGATGGTTGATCAATCGGCTGTCAAACGCATTCAGTAATTAATTTTGTTTGAGAGTTTGACATTAATTATCACTTTTCCCTGAGGTCATGTAATTTATTAAGATTCACTCTAATAAATGTGACCTGGCAACATGGGGATTTGCTTCACTAGGTTTGGTATTATTGCATTGAAGGTAGTTTGACAGTATGAACACTATGTACTTTAGAGGCTACGTGGCAAAACAGTCTACAAGAACAGCATGAGAGTATGGAGGCAGAGATAGGAAATTATTCACAGTATGATGGCAGAGATCGGACATTATCCAAAAAGGTCTGATCAATCTTACTCTATGCAGACTTTACTCTGTGGCTATGTCATGATTTAACTATCCTAATTAGTTGCATGTATATATGAAACTCGAATGGCAGTACACAATGATCAAAACCTTACTGTAGATTCACTTATCACAGGCTGTTAAGTTCAACTAGTTTAACTTCCTCTGCATGGATAATGTGCAATACTAGCTCCAAGCTTTGCTTCTTAAAGGACATATGATTAGAATATACAGAAATTTTGATTCACAGGTCACAGGCTATTAAAATCAATTATTTTAACTTCCTCTGCATGGCCAATGTGCAATACTAGTCTAAGCTTTGCTTCTTACAGGAAATATGATTAAAATATACAGAAATTTGCTTCTGCCACTAGTTGGTGAATATAGTCTTTGCTGGAAGTGAACACCGTCAGATTTGTCTACTATATATTGCACTGGCCATATGATTTGCAATCCCGTGTTTTTTCATTTCTAGTCTTCAATGGATGTGGGTTGGGGAACTTTGATTCCAATAGCTTTGGGATCTCAGAATTAGTATAGCTTAATGCGAAATGCCAGGGAACAACAGAGTTTAAGCTAAGTAGTAGTCATCATGCCTCCAAAAAGCCAGAGATACTACATGGGCTCATTGTGATATGATTGATGGCAAAATGATCTGCAAATATTACCAAAAATCCATTGAAGGAGGGGGTATTAATAGGTTCAAGCAACACTTGGTTGGGATAGGAGGCCATGTAAATCCATGTGGAGCACCAAATGAAATAATAGGGCATATTAGGGCAGAATACGTTCAGAAGTTTGAGACTCAAGTCACTGAACCAATAGAGAAGTTTGTGACTGCAAAGTTTGGTAGTCGAGACTCAACCAACTGAGTTTGATCATGATGACTCATGAGAAGATTCAAGTGATAATGTTGATCACTATTATCATATATGTAGACTTGAGTCTTGTAGTAGGCCACTGGCCCCATAGTTTGTAGGCTTTGTTTTTGCACTCTAGAGGCCACTTAGAGCCTCATTGCTTATGTATTTTGTCGATGATATGTATTGCACTCGATGCCATTTTGATATATTCACCTTTACATGGTATATAAATGAGCAATCTTTGCATATTTTGTCTCTATTGGCTTGGAATCAATGGTTTTAAATCCTTAAAAATAGTTTTTCATTGAAATAATTATTTAATTCTATTTTTCTAAAACCGGGTTCATTTAGACCAAACAGTCCCGGTTAGATCGGTTTCGGTCGGCTAATCGGTTCATTAGGTGGACAGGTCCTGGTTTTTAAAAACATTGCTTTCAATAACACAGTTATGTTAAAAAAACACCATTTTATGACAAAGATAAAAAAATAAAATAAAAAATAAATAAATAAATTAATTAAAATAATAATAAAATGACCATAACAAACAAATGACTTATTGAATTCTGAATCTTGGTTTAAAATTATATGGAACACTCACAATAAAATATTCATAACTCTGAAATCAAATGTACTAGACCAGGACATGCCATAGCATTTGTATATATAAGGTATGACTAAGGAGATCTTATGTGACATGTAAGATGACCAACAAAGTAAATCTTATGTGACATGTAAGATGACCAACAAAGTAAAATTATAAGATGGTCTATCCCCCTATTGTCTCCACAATCATAATAACATGGAATCAATATGGAGATCCATGATGGAGAGTTTGAAGTCAAGCAACCACAATGTATTAAAAGTGTTTTAATATTTCATAAGTGGCAATAGATGTTGTTCTTCATCTTTCAGAGCTTTTAAGTGATGTTGAGACACTAAAGATCTGGTGCAAACTATAGTTGAATCGACACTTCCATTGTTCCATAGGTGACACATGAAATATGATAACTTTCATAAGGTAGTGTTATTGACACTATGATAGCCCCCTCGCCCAAATAAGCCAATAAAGATGGGTGGTGAATACACTCAGAGAGAGAAAGTGGCAACAAGCAGGATTGTGGTCCAAATTCATTATGACAAGGAGGAGGCTTTTTGCTTTCAACTATGTAATGTTTTGGGCTACGTAGGTTCGATGATGTACTAGCACACTCAAGAAATGATTGTTTGTTTCATTCAAGTGGGATTGTTAATGATTTTTGCATAAGAGATAAATGCATGTTCATTGAATTTTAAGGAAACTATTTGGACTTGGATTCTAATCCAACTTACCCTGATCAAACAAATTGTGATTTATTGAATGACATTCCTTCCAAAGAGTATGAAATATGTGCTTTTTTCCCCTTTTCCTTAAGGTGAACATAGTGAACGTCTAGGTGACACCTACGAGAATTAAATCATTCTAGATCGAGCACCCAATGAGATTTCATCATGAAAAAAACATAGTGAACATCTAAGTGACACCTACGAGAATTAAATCATACTAGATCGAGCACCCAATGAGATCTGATCATGAAAAAAACATTTCAAATATGCCTGACATAAAACACATTGTCAGTGATGGATAGAGTAAAACACAAACAATGACATTTGTTAAATATATACACAAATTTTACAATTTTTATAAAAGAATTGTGTTTATAAAGTGGAATTATTGACAATTTTTTTTAGGTCTAGAGTATGTCTTTAAATCACAACATTAGTTAAATATATACACAAATTTTACAAATTTTATAAAATAATTGTGTTTATAAAGTGGAATTATTGACAATCTTTTTTAGGTCTAGAGTATGTCTTAAAATCGTTTTTGTTTGGCTAAGAGTTTGAGTTTATGAGACAAAGAAACAAGTTAATGGACGTAGATGTAGAGGCATTTCAGGGTAATTCGAGGGTCATGGTTTTCTAGAATAACTATGGTGAGTCAACCTCCATTATGGATTATGGAGCGTCATGGTTTTCTGGAGTAACTATGGTGAGTCAACCTGCATTATGGATGGCTGCTAGCGATGATTATCCATAATATGAGTTTGACAATTGAATTATAATTTTTTCCCAATATGTTAAAAAAAACATTATCCATAATATGAGTTAAACAATTGAATTATATTTTTTTCCCCAATATGTTAAAAAAAACTAGATAGAAAATATTAAAATATTGTGGTGAACAATTTTCTATTGTTTTAACTAAAACATCATAAAGAAAACATACTCGTTTTCCATAATATGTTAAAAAAGAAAAAAATAGACAAAAATATTAAATTATTATGGAGAGAAATTCAGTGAATATATTTCAAATATGTTTTTAACTAAATCATAAAGAAAACAAGAATTGTGTTTATTAAATTCTAATGGCTTAATATTTGAGAGATTTGTAAACCTACTAAATTGATTTATACATTGAAAAAGGTGATTTAAACAACACAAAACTACAATTTCATTAAAAAATAAATTACTTAATTCTAAAAAAACTAAAAATTAAAATAGTTAATAATAATCGTCATTTTAGAAAAATACACATATATAAAATAAACAATTTTCTATATCAAACACAAAAAATAATAATAATGATTATATTTATTAATAAATTAAACAAAAAAATAACTCATAAATAAACACTTTACTAAAATTATAATTTAGTACACACACACACAACACACACACACACCACACACATATATATATAATATATATTCAAACCAAAACTAATATATTTTTATAAAATAAATATAAAATATAGCATTTAAAAACAACTATTAAAAAATAACATTTAAACATAATCATTACTGAAAAATTCAATTCTTTAATTATAAGTATGATCAGAGTGCTATTTAAGGTTTCTAAAATGTAAACCAATTGATTTATATGGAAATAATATTAATTTCGTGTACTCTTTATAATTGCAAGTATAAACCATACCAATCCATTTACATCGAGTTAATTCATCATGAAAACTCACTTCAAGTTCAAATCTTAGACTATTATTGATGATCAAACTCATCGCCCACTCAGAGTACAGGACATACCTCAATTTCTTATTCAGGGTAGAGACTTATATTCTATTCTAATATCGCGAATTTTCTAGGAGCAAAATGTCCAAATAAGATATTAATAACATTTTCAAAATATTAGAAGCCATCAAAAACACGTTCTTCACTCTTCAAACCATGTTATGCCAGACGGTCATTTAAAAATTTTCAACGTATTTAAAGACTAAAATGGCTTCTGACGGGCAAAATTCCAACCCTGCTATCAAGGACCTTTTGAAAACAATCAACCGATTCTTGTACGGATCGGTTTTGTAAAATGCTATCAAGGACCCTTTAAAAACAATCAAGTGATTCTTGTACGGATCGGTCTTGTACAATGCTATCAAGGACCCTTTGAAAACAACCATTTTTTTTTAAGTAATGATTTATCACTGGAGAAGCCTAGTTTTTGACCAAATTTCTAATATTCAAGCCTATGGCCTTGCTATTGCTATGCAATTCATGGTAATGTTATATTCATCATTTTACTTAAATTTTTAACATTACCATGAAATGACTTGGGGTGATTGAGAGTAGTTCCAAACTCATTGAGTGGAGAAAGTAGAATTTTAGATCCCACTCAAAATCTAGGAGACTAAACAGTTTTTCAGGATTTCAGGATTTGGCGATTGCAATGTTTCGATTGGATTTTGTCATGTACGAGGGTATGGAACTAGCATATAATCAAGAGCACCAATCCCTCTATGTATCTTGATGTTAGTGGCATTGATTGTTAAACTCCTCTATCATGATCCTACTAAAAATGTACCCATCACTCAAACAAAATCTTGAATTGACATTATAAGCATTTTCTATCTTATTTTAATGCTTAGAGGGTGATAAAGATTTTGATGATATGTATCTATTGGTTGTAGCATGATTTTTTTTGGATGTTAGATGCCATCTAGGGCCATTTTGTTGATGTATTTTCGATTCAGAGATGAATTGCACTCAGTGTTATTTTGGTTATTTGCACCCTTACAAGCTATATAAATGAGAACATTTGTTTATTTGTGTATAAATGGTTTGGATTCATATGGATGCGCATTAATACATAGTTTTTTGTATGTTTGTTTAAATTTGAATATTAAATGTGTTTTTGGTTAACCGGTTTTTTGGTCTAGTTTTTTTTACCGGTTTTGGTCCAGTTCCAATCGATTCCCAGTCCAAGCAGCCTACTGGTTTGATGACTGGTCCAATTTTGATAACATTTATTTGTAATGCATATGGCTTATTTCTTTCAAATGTTTCATTTCCCTATCACATTAATTAATAGTCAGAACAAAGCTAAATATGATCTTCAACGATGCATAATATAAGTATTACTTCCCATTGGAAGGAACGAATGCTTCTTCCTTGAAGCATGGTTGGAGTCATCACTTTATGTTTCTTGTGTCACTTTGAAGATGTAATTTGTGGTGACAATAAGATTGTCTATTCAGTTTTGTGCAAGTGAGTGACACCTTTAATAATATCTTAGTCATATGAAGAAGGTATGGGTTATTGTGTGTTTCTTTTGATAAGAAACATAACTTACCATGAGAATGAATAAATGTTTCGTCCTTGAATTATGGTTGAAGTTATCACTTGATATTTCTTATATCACTTTGAAGATGTAATTTGTAGTGGAAATATGTGGGACATCCAAAATAATTTTTAGTCACATGAAGAAAGTATAGGCTTTATTTTCTCATCAAGAAAACATCATAAATGTTGTCATGTTGATGCCATTTTTTGGAAGCCATTAAATCTTTTGTTGATTTATGTTGTTTAATGAATGAATGTTGGTTGTAAGTGAGAAGGAAATTGTTAGTTTCAATAGGAAGCAATGGAGGATTAATGTGAAACAAAATCCCAAATTACGAATATGTGAGAGTATTTTTTACTTAAAATGATGGAAATCGCACTTTGTTGGTTCCCAAGGTGTTTTAAATACAAAAATGAGGTTAATTACTATTTTAGGATTTTAAAGTATCTTTCACCCAATTGTTTGAATGATAACACTACTTTACCTTCGTAAATATATCCATCATAAAAAAACTTATTTCAGCATTAGAATACAATAAACTTTACAATAAATTTGCATCATTGATTGAATACATTAGAGATGTTGTTTTATGAAGTTTTCTTCTTCAGAAATTAAATTTACATTGTTAAGTTATGGGTATCCATGGATATTTTTTGAAGGCATGAGAGCCTTTTGGTTTGCAATTAGGCTTCCATCTTTCTTGTTTCAAGTGGAATGCCATGTTGATAAGAAATTAAAATAATGGTATGCAAAAATTCTTGAAATAATGATATAGTAGAAAAGATAGACAGAAAATTTGGAGGCACAATGCAACAAGGTGTATCATTTGGTTATTAATTTGGTAAGGAGTTTGCGATCAACAACTTCTTTGAAAGGATGTCGATTGGGTCATCTCCAGATGAGGGAAATGAAGAAGAGTTTGTTCAACAAGCCCTTGGAAATGTGGAAATGGAATGCTTGGCTCAAGAGATAATCTATGGAGGAACATATTGAAGCTAACAATGAACATGCTTTCACTAACATTTTCTTATGATTTGCAAAGTAATTTTGATTTTAGGCTTGTTTAATAGGATATATACAAAGTCAACACTTTTGGTATTCCTTTGTGAGGTAAAATCAAATGTTTTTAATTGGATTGTCTATTCTTAATAGTGACAATAGGATTGTCTATTCTTTTTTGCGCAAATGTGTGACATCCAAAACAATAATACTCATATGAAGAAAGTATAGGCTTTCTTTTCTCATCAAGAAGTCATCATAAATATTGTCATGATTGATGTCATCGACTCTCTATGGTTTTTGGAAGCCTTGGAATCTTTTGTTGATTTATGTTCTTTAATGAATGAATGTTGGTTATATGTGAGAAGGCAATTTTTGGTTTCAAGAGGGAGAAATGGAGGACTAATGTGGAACAATCCTAAATTACGAATATGTGAGAGTATCTTTGACTTAAAATTATGGAAATCGTACTTGTTGGTTCCCAAGGTGTTTCAAACACAAAAATGAGGTTAATTACTTTTTTAGCATTTTAAAGTATCTTTCACACAAATGTTTGTATGATAACACTACTTTACCTTCTTAAATATATCCATCATAAAAGAACTTATTTCAATATTAGAATACTATAAACTTTATGATGAATTTCCATCTTTGATTGAATACATTGAGATGTTGTTTTATGAAGTTTTCTTATTCAAAAACTAAATTTGCATTGTTAAGTTATGGGTATACATGGAATTTTTTGAAGGCATAGGAGCCTTTTGGTTGGCTTGGCAACCATTTCGCGTCCTTTGTTCTTGGGTTTCTATCAATTGGAAATGTCTAGGGCGTGGGATATAATTTGTGTAAATAATGGTGTCTGTTGTCACGTGAATTGTTCAGCGTGGGTTGAAGGGCTCCTATGGGTGGGTTTTCTTGGGTGTTTGAGAGTCTTCTGTGTCAAGGGTCTTATGTTTTGTGTGAATATGAGTATTTGTTTAATGGTGTTGGAGAATGGACCCTCTGTAGAGGCCACTGCAACCTATGTCCAACACTTTGGTGCTTCTAATGAGTATAAGGTTTGTGTCATGAGCATTGGGGATGATATAGTGGGTTGGAGCTTTGGTTCTGGGATGTATGTGTCTGGTCTTTTCTCTTGTTTTTCGCAGGCATAGGTATACATAGTAGGTACTCTAGGTGCACCCTCTCGATCTTTGTCATGCTGTCACATCAACGAATTCATTGTAGGTAGGGAGAGGGAGCAATGGTCCAAGAGGGTAGAGAGGAGTGAGACTTTTCTCTCATGACTCGGTTGCCACTTACTTCAATGCAATTCTGCTAGAAACAAGGAAGGAAATTCACAAAATTTAGACTCAAGCTGGTGTGGAGAGACAATCCCACTTAGATTTAGAAATCTTAGAGGATATGTCGACTTGGCTTCTTAATATTAAGCACACAAGGGGCAGGAAGAAGCAATATCAGAGCTCAGTGGCCCTGCACTAGCAAATGAAGACATTGTTGGGTTTGTTCCTGAAAGACAAGCAAGTGGAGCGGTCTTGGAGGACAAAAAAAGAATACTCATGAATCAATGCGTATGCTTGGACAAGATTGATTCTTGCCTTGCCCATGTGGAGGGGCACATTGCAAATGTGAATTTGATAGTGGGAATTTGCTAGATCCTCTAGATTTGAGCCCAAGGGTACCAGCAACAATATCTTCTTCAGATAATGATTAATGTTCCTAGTGGCTGGATTTGTAGTTCTATGTTCTTTTTGTTTTGGTTTTTCCTAGTCAAAAGGGCTTTCGGCTTTATGATGTACTTAGTTTTTATTACTCTATGTGTTGGTCATGGTGTAGTGTTCAATCTTATGAATTTTGTGGCCATGGTGTGGTGTTTAGTCTTGTGAATTTTGTATCCATGGCTGTATGGAAATATGTAAGCCAACTAATGGTAATGGTTTGAGGAGGATTAAAATCCTCACTGCGCATTTTGGAAAAAATATGTAATCCTGATTTTTTGACATTACAAAGCATTAATTTACAAAAAGAAAGTTGCAAGTTGTAAGTTGTTGTTTTTTTTTGAATAAGAAAAAAACCAACAGATTTTCTATTAGTAAAACGATGTTTATAGATACAATATATGCCATGTTCTTATCCACTCCTCTTGATAGCTAATACAATTTAAATCTATGATCAACATAGCATTCTATGTCCTATAACCATATATCTGAGATATACATCTTATCCATTTTGTGACTATGTACATCTAATCGTAACCTATAAAAATTTAAAATTGTAGCAAAAGTTAGTCTATCAGGTAGCCATATATAGATGCCTTACATCATATAAGCACATTAAGTTGGTTTTCTTTATATATATTTTGTTAGTAATAAAAATGTAATTGTAACAATGTTTTCGGTAAAAATCACATAAAATAAAATCTCATCGACGCGTTTCGAACCAACCAGTGTGGTTCATCTTCAGGACAAGAGGAGGAATCAGATCTTCCAGGGTTCATTTTCCTTATATTCAAGGGACCTCATATGAAATCGTGAGGTTCCTGAAAAAACATAATATTCCTTTTTCTTTTAGATCCCTTCGCACTATTCGAAATTCTCTTCATTCGGCCAAGGACCCTGTTAACCCTAAGGATGGGAAGGGTGTTTATATGATTCCTTGTTCATGTGGGACTCCTTATATTGATGAGACTGGTCGGTCAATAAATCAAAGGATTTGTGAGCATGATGCAGACATAAAGCATGGAAGGTCTCGCTCCTCCGCATTGGCTGAACATGCGGAAAAAACCAATCATCACATTTGCATAGAAGAGACAAAGGTCATCGCTAGGATTGACCACTTTCATCATCGAAAATTCAGAGAGGCTTTAGAGATCAAACAAAGGCCCGTCAATCTGAATAGAGACGATGGTTGGAGCATTAACAAGTGTTGGATCCCTACTCTTTCTTCCTAGATTTTTCTTGTTTTCCCAATTATCTTCCTAATTTTTTTTTTTTTAATAAAGTTAAAATTAGTTAATTAATTAGTTAAATAACTATATATCTCAAAATTCCTATTGAAAATGATATTACTTAATATAAAAATAAAATTATTTTATTAAATTCCAAATAATATTAGTATTAATTAAAATTTTTGATTAAAAGTTTGTTATTTAATTAATTAATTATTATTATTATTACTGTTTTTGTATTTAAAAATTCTTATTGATATTATATCTATAACATAAATTTAATAAATACTAATATTATTTAATATTAATTGAAATTGCTTTATTTATTTCTTAATTCCAAAATAATATTAATTATTAAATTAAAATTCTTTTTAATTCTGGGTCAAAGGCTTAATTTGTTATTTCAATTTTTTAGTTAAACTAGTCGTTATTTCTAACGGCTAGTTAGCTGCTCCCTTCATCTATTTATTCCATTTCCTAGATCTGATTCCTCATCTTGTCCTGAAGATGAACCACACTCGTTGGTTCGAAACGCGTCGACGAGATTTTATTTTATGTGATTTTTACCGAGAACGTTGTTACAATTAATATGGATCACAAAAGTCTAAATTCTACAAGAATGTAATTATCTGTCAACGTTTCAAATTCCAATAGGGATCCATCATCGAGACAATTAATGAATGATGATAAAAGAAGAGCTTAGTGAGAGGCAGCTCTTCTTGCTATCTTTATTCTGAAATTTTTGAGTAAAATGGTCTCATTCCATGTATCCCCTTCGTACAGGTGTATAATTTTGGATTTCAGGCATTTGTGGTTCATTTCTTTTAAATTGAACCTCGGAGTACCCACTGTAATGATCATACTTGTCAACGTTTCAAATCCCAACAAGGATCCGTCATCAGGACAGTTACTGAATGATGATAGAAGAAGAGCTTAGTGAGAGAGCTCTTCTTCTATCGTCATTCAATAATTGTCCTGATGATGGATCCCTGTTGGGATTTGAAATGTTGATAAATATGACCATTACTGTGGGTACTCCGAGATTCAACTTAAAAGAAATGAACCATAAATGCCTGAAATCCAAAATTATATCCCTGTACAGAGGGGATACATGGAATGAGACCATTTTACTCGAAAATTTCAGAATAAAGATAGCAAGAAGAGCTGCCTCTCACTAAGCTCTTCTTCTATCATCATTCAGTAATTGTCTTGATGATGGATCCTTGTTGGGATTTGAAACGTTGATAAGTATGATCATTATTGTGGGTACTCCGAGATTCAACTTAAAAGAAATGAACCACAGATGCCTGAAATCCAAAATTATATCCCTGTGCGGAGGGGATACATGGAATGAGACCATTTTACTCGAAAATTTCAGAATAAAGATAGCAAGAAGAGTTTCCTCTCACTAAGCTCTTCTTCTATCATCATTCAGTAATTGTCCTGATGATGGATCCATGTTGGGATTTGAAACGTTCACAAGTGTGATCATTATTGTGGGTACTCCGAGATTCAACTTAAAAGAAATTAACCACAGATGCCTGAAATCCAAAATGTAATTATTGTTGAAAAGAAGAGGATGTTATAGTTTTAACATCCATGCAACCAACATCAAAGATATGACCATGCACAAAATAACAACTTTGGGCCAACATATTCACATATCTAATTTTTCATGTTTGTTTTTTAAGAACTACTTCCTTTATATGTTAATATATATATATAGTTTTCTCTATGAACAATGTAAATAGATTTGCACATGGTTAATGTTATCTAATTCTTGTATGATGATTTTTTTATATATTGATGTTATAGTTTTCTTGTGTTGTATTGGTGTAATAGTTTTCTTTTAAATTAAATTAGAGAAATAATGAACTAGTGTTAATGCATCACTATTTTTTCTTTTATATATTATTATTATTATAATAATGGTGCAATAACTTAATTTCAAACATACTTAAATAATAAAATAATTAGAGCTAACTCAACTATTACAAAGTGGGATAGAGATGTAAGCACATTTTTATAAAAAGTAATGACTTGCATAATTAAAACCTATTCCATTTTAGAATGCAGATTTCCACAGTGTATGCAACCTTATTGATCACTATTATGTGATTATGGGTCCATTCTTGGTCGTCTTCACGCGGCTCATGGGATGTTTAATTTCATCCGAAACACTCTTGGGGTTAAACAGGGTTGTCCACTGTCCCCTACCCTGTTTGGGATCTATATTGATGAGTTGGAGGCATTTCTACATGAGCATATCCAGAACACTGATGGTTGCATTCTTCACGAGGTTCTGATATTTATTCTACTCTTTGTTGATGATGTGGTCCTCCTCTCCTCATCCCCATAAGGGTTACAAAGGTAGCTCTGTTTTGTGATCATCGACAGTTGACGATCAACCTGGGTAAAACCAAGGTTATGATCTTCAATTGAGTGAAGAAAACCTTAGATCTTCACTTCCTATTCAGAGGGGAGGAGATTGAGATCACCAACACGTATACTTACTTGGGGGTGTAATTCTTAGGTCCTCGCTTCAATTTGTGGCCAATGCTTCAACCTCAAATCAACAAAGGATATGGATCCTTAGCCCTTCTCTTCCAGGACATCTCGTCCAAGATGAGCTTCATATACATCTTGATCTGTCCCACTGTTCTATATGACTCAGAGATTTGGGGACCACCTTTACTTGAGTTAGATTGGGCTTCAGCTAAGAGAGTCCATATTCTTTTTCTCTGTCGCATCATTAGATGCAAACTGACAGTACCACAACACATCATCTTTTCAGAGTTTGGAGCTCAACCCTTTCTGCTTGAGACAATCTTCAGATTGGTTTCATTCTTGCATCGTGTCCAGGGCTTTGCAGACTCAATAAAGAGTAGGTACCAATATCCTTACTTGGCATATTGCTCTTCTGAGACTATTGCTTGTTCTACTCCCTCACGCTGGGCCAAATGTTGGTTTATAATATTTTAAGATCTCTTAGAGTGAGTGGGAATTCTTTTGGATTGTCTACCTCCTTTCTGATATTCCTTAGATGCTCCTAGTCACCTTTTACCTACAAGACATGACCTAAACAAGGTCATCAGGGAGGACAACTACAAGCAGCTCATCCAGGACACCTGGTTCAATCCTCCAAGAGGGTTGCGCCCAAAGATGGCATTCTACACTAAGCACTTCTTGGTGTTGAGAGATAGGCTCATTGTTCAACCCCAATGTATGTGTCACCACTGGATGCATGCTCTTTGCATTCCTCTAGGCCATTTCAGAGTAGGTTCTCATAGACGTTGGGTAGAGAAAGAGCACCAGGTGGATAGAGCAGACAAAATTTGCCAAGTATGTCATTTACAAGAAGTGGAGACCGAGGTGCACTTCACTCTTGGATGCCCTATCTACTACAAGATAAGAGGAAGTTTTCATTGCTTTTTTAGAGATTCTCGGACCCTCGTCAACTTTTTCAGGTATCTCGATCAAAGATGTCTGGCCCTATATATGCAAGAGGCTCTTAGGTTCCATGCACATATTCTTCAGCCTCCCATCAGACCAGACCCCACACAGAGGATCACAACATGTTTCAGGGTACTACCTTCAGACAGAGACAACAAGAGACCAATTGATACCAGTACATATCTAGACTCTATATCAATGAGGATCATTGGGACCTCACCCCGCCACACGAGATCTCAGTAGCAAATCTGTTCCTAGGAGATGGACTAGGTCCTCCAGACCTCAGTAATGCGCAAACCCCCCAAGGAACAATTTAGTGGACAATCCGCACTTTCCATCGGCTCTTCATCAGGCCAACAGACTTTGTTGAGTTTCTTCAATGTTCTTCATTCAACGTCGAATGTTAGGAGAGATGGGTTTAATCCTTAAACCTATTAGCGCCTGGATCTTCTCCGCTAGGGCTAGATGTTTGTAACACCCTCCTCCCACATCTACCCAAGCAACCGGCCAGCCAGGGTAAACATGTGATGAGAGACCACTATGATAAGATTCAACCTCCTTGGTGACTTTAAGGAAATGGAATCAACAGAACATCACATACAGTAATCCAACATCATCCAAATAACCTTCGGGAGACAAATCAACCACTTATACTGCATATCCCTGGGTCCCACTACTGTTTAAGAGACTTAAGGGCAAGGTAACGCTCCCTAAACACTTCCCAGGCAAGTTAGTTTCAAGACTAACGCTCGGGGAACACTGCCCAGGTGCTTTATAACACTTCCTAGACATTGCCAAAGCGAGTTAGTCTCAACACTAATGCTAGCATTCCGGGATTTGATCCACCTTTTTCGGCCCAGATCCCAGGACACTACCCAGAATGGAATTATCACTTAGAATTAGTAAGGATGCAAGGAAACAATGATGCAAAAGCAATAATATGAACAAGATCATCACCAGGCTCCTACTAGCCATGATAGACATTTCGTCAAACATATCATCAACATGTAACCTACATGTGTAAACAACAACATTAAGTGTAGGGATCCCATACTTATCTGAGAATCGCTATGAACCATTGTTCCCTCATACCATTTGTTGCATTATCCTCCATTAACTCATAAACACATTATCCATTCATATACAAGTAAAAACATGCTGAGATCCATACATAGTTGCTGTCATGAAATGTGCGTATAACCAGCATAATAGGAATACCAAGGGCTTCCAGAGCGTTTTTCCAACCAGGTCTTCCAGGACTAGTAGCTCAACCCAACTTGTTACAGGGCTTCCAGAGCGTTTATTCAACCAGGGCTTCCAGGAGTAGTAACTCAACCCAAGCCGTTACAGGGCTTCCAAAGCGTTTGTTCAACCAGGGCTTCCAGGGCTAATAACTCAACCCAAGCCAAGGAAACATGAGAACCAACCAAAACAAAGCAATGAAAGTAAACCCACAATCACCATGGCTATCCAGGAAATGGCAAGGCTAGGCAATCCACTGTCGATCTAGACAATCCTCCATGCCAATGACAAATCACAACCAAGAAACTACATGCACGTGCAATGCATGCCAAAACTAGGGAAGAAACCATACATGCAACTCAATACCTGCAAGAAAATATAATGTAGTTGCTGATGCCAATGCCCTCTTGCGCTTTCCTGTTCTTCCTTTGCCTTCTTGCTCCAAGAGTCCAAGTATGCCACACCCTCCAAGAGTGCTCCAAGAAAACTCCAAGTAGCCAAGAGTATGAGAGAGCTCCAAAATTGAACTGACAAAAGCTTACCAACTGATCCTCATATGCATTTTTATGAATGAGGCCTCTATTTTCTTCATTTTCCATTATTTTCCTTCATTTTCCTCCTCACATGCAACCTGTGACCTCTCATCTTCTTTTTCTCATAATTTACATTATTTTAATAAATAAATGTGCCAAAATGCCTTTTAATGCCTTAGCCATTGCCTTTGCCAATTTCCTAAGCCATAAACAGTAAAATGAACAGCCCCTAGGATGTCTTGCCCAACATTCAAATTGGAATACGTGTCCAAGTCATCCGTGGTTATTGTTTTTAACATTTATTACATGGAATTTTCACCAGGGTTATTACAATGTTGATTTACTTCATGCATTGTATTTTTTTGTTTTTAACATTTATTACATGGAATAGTCATCCGTGGTTATTGTTTCTAACATTTATTACATGGAATTTTCACCAGGGTTGTTACAATGTTGATTTACTTCATGCATTGTATCTTTTTGTTTTTAACATTTATTACATGGAATTTTCACCACAACTGTTACAATGTTGATTTACTTCATGCATTGTATCTTTTTTAGGAGACCGTTTAGTTCTCCTGCTTTGTATGGACATCATTGTACTCAACAATAAATTTGACCTACTTTGTGATCATTAGTTAGACATAAACATAATTATCTTATCTTATCTAGCTTCATATATATATATATAACAATTTGATAATTTTTTTTTATGTTTGATAAAAAATATATATATTTA
>APFE030646144.1:0-11493 GCA_000404065.3 Pinus taeda
CATGTTAAATATGTTTTATAATATTGGATATTCAGGTGCTATTTAATCGTTTTCCTTGTTTGTGCTTGCAGGTTTGCGACAAAGGAAATTACTTGGATCAAAGGAGCGAAGGCATCTCCAAACTTCTGTTGGACATGAGGTAGGCCTTAAAACACATTTGTTTGCCATTATTTATAAAGCGCATTTAGAGAAAGATAGTGTCTCGTTGGTTTGTTTGTCATTAGGTCTTCATTAAATTCTAGGAAGGTCTATCTTGTCCGCAAGATCGATCATTCCGCGTGACACTTGGTCTCTTTTCAATCTCAAGAGCTTATATATATAATTGAATTATTATTTATTATTTATTATTATTTTTTTCAAACTTTACTTAAAACTCTCATTAAAATTATATATATTATTTACATATTAATAATATATATAGTTTTTAATTAGTTAGTTATTCCTTAGATATTTTTATTTATACGATCTATTCTAGTATTTATAATTTCCATTTATCTATAAAATAGTGAATTATTTTATCTATTTATTAACTCATGCACCAATTTAATTGAAATTAATTTATTGTTATAAATTATAGGTAAAGGTAAGGTCCCTTATTCTTACTGGTTTTTTGATTTGGGTCGTTAGTCGAATTTAACAGTTACCTTTGTTAGCCGTTGGAGGCTCTACTTATGCTATTTAATAGGTAAAGATGGATCTAATTTTTCAACTTGTCCTGACGATGAACCACACTTGTTGGTTCGAAACCGTCGACAAATGATTTATCTTGTGATTTACGCCAAAATTTTTCTCTTAAACTTGATATGGATCACAGAAGCCTCAATTCAATAATAATTATGTTTAATGTAAAAATTTAATATATTTATATAAAATATTAAACTTTAATAATTATTTTGATAAAAAATAAATAATTAATATTATATAATTATAATATTCAATAAAAAAGAATTGTTTTATAATTTTGTTTAATATCAAACTTTATAATATAAGTGGTTGATTAAATATAATAGTTTTGTTTTATTTTTAAATATAATATTTTATAACAATTAAGTAATAGGGTGACAAGTTGGACTGAGAGTCTAGGTTTTGATAGATATAATAGTTTTGTTTTATTTTTAAATACAGTATTTTATAGCAATTAAGTAATAGGGTGACAAGTTGTGGTGAGAGTCTATATGGTCTCAGAAAAAATTTAATAGTTTATTTTTATAGGGTCTTTTGCAATGTTTCTAGCAACTTAGTAGAAGCCTTCGCATTATGGAAAGGTGTTATGAGGCACGTGCTTTAAAAATGATAGAAATCCAATAATTATAGTCCACTTTGAAGTCGGAAGCTCAATTTACACTGAATACAAAGTATAAGACAAGATTTGATGATCCTAAGATTAGGTCTCCTTGATATATATGATATATATATATATATATATATATATTCTCCACATCAAGTTGGCCTAGAAGAGATGAAGCCAGCTTAAGGACATCAATACGACCTACCTTAAAGCCTATAAATAGAAGCAAAGTCAAATTCATTCGGATCATCTCATCCCAAGCAAGTTCGATATCTATAAGGAAGCTAGAGCAATGCGAAGTGGGTCTAAGGAAGCCAAAGGAAGTGCGAGTTGGGTAGAGTCTAAGGAGAAGAATAAAAAAAAAAATTGGTGCCTCTCTCTCTTTGTTTTGTGCCCTAGTTTGGGAGATTGAAGTTTTCCAAGTTTTGTTGATGCCAAAAGCTGCCTAATGCTAGAAGTTGCTACATTGTTGAAGTTGTTGGAAGAGAGGTCATAGATCTGGGATGTTGAGTTGGTGTGGAGGGAAGGTTTGGTCTTTGTCTAAGGTGAAGAGTCTTAAAGACTACTATTGAAAGGAAGAAAATTTGTATTGGGCTTTCCCCTCGAGACGTGTTTTTTCCTAGCACAGTGCCTATATCTAGTGTTCATCAAGTGGTAATTACTTGATGAACTAAAATAAAGAATATATATAAATAAAGCCTAATAAGAAGTTATGAACATCACAAGTATTATCAAGTATAAGAAAATATTTCTACCTTTCCAGTATTCTAACAAGAGAGGAATGTGGGAGAGGGAGAAAGAGGAAGGAAGAGAGAGATGACTCAATAGAGAGAGAGAGGGAGAGAGAGAGAGAGAGAGGGAGAAAGGTGGAGAGAGAGAGGGAGTGGTAAGAGATAGATGGAGAGAGAGTGAGGGAGAGAGAAGAGTGTGAGGGAAGAGGGAGAGGAGAGTGAGAGGGAGAGAAGGGAAAGAGAGAGTGAGAGAAGGGGAAGTGAAAGAGAGGGAGAGAGAGATATAGATATGGAGAGAGAATGTGTATGTTTGGGTGTGAGATAGAGAGAGGGAATAAGAAAGATACACATATATACAAATATAGATATTATACAATATTATATAACCATTCTAGATCCATATTAACCCCAGATCTATCAAGCACTAAGAGTGATCAAATATCTCGAGGTGCAAACATTTCCTCAAGTTTTGCACTCAAAAAATAGGTTTGCACCTCGAGAGATTTGATCCCTCTCGACACTTGATAGATTGGGGGTCAAGATGAATCTAGGTTGGTTTGTAACCAATCTATTTCTTTTAGGACACACCTTTTATACGTGTCCTTTTAATAAACTTCAACCTCAAATAAAAAAAGTTTTCTTTATATCACCTTTAGTTTTATCCCTTCATAAATAAAATTATGAATGTATCCCTTTCAAATACATAAAGCATTATTTTCAATAATTTCCAACATGATTTGGGCTTTGGTAATGCACCTTGCACTATGAAGGTGCGTTTTACTAATGTGTTCTTTTATGAAGAGGACCCACATTACAGATAACACACCTCTCACTACAAGGAGGTCACAATATCCTGAATTGCCATAATTTTATTATGTGTAACACAACTTTCTAGTTTTTCCACCAGCATAACGAGTCTAGGGTTTTTCCAACATTATAATAAGCATGGAATAGATTTCACAATGCATTATAGTGGATTTATTAAAAAAAAAAAAAAATCTCTTCTTGTGCAGACTGCAATTGCTGGCTATCGTTTGGCTTTGTTGAAACCTCACTCTAATATCAATTTGATAGATGGACAAAGAAGGAAACACAAAATTAACACACTCAAAACCCTAACTATTGTTCAATTACATTGCTTTCTTAATTCAATGGTTCAAAGCTTACATGATTATAAAGATTCCAAACACTAAAAATAGCTATGCTAATATTTAGCTCTCACACACATCACTATCACCTCACTGACACATAGATTCACTTTGTATAAATAACTTGAACACACTAATGACACACACATCACTATCACGTCACTAACACATCTACTATTCTTAATTAGGTTTGATGATATCTATATCAAATGTTTGGTAGTTGTGTCAGTTTACATTTTCAATCAAAGGGGAATATTCAAATTTTAAGAATAGAAATTTATTTTAAAGTGTAAAAACTTTACAATTGGTAATTGTGTTGGTTTACATTTTCAATCACAATTTTTTTAATTTTATGTATGAAAAATTATTTTGAAGTGTAAAAATTTTGGTTAATATTTCTAATCTCTCATATGCAAACTTTAAAATATTTGGAAATAATTTTGTTAAAAATTTATATTTTTTTTAATGTTTTTATATAATCTCTTTGAGTTTTTGACGATTTTTAAATACATTAATTTTATGCTATAAAGTTTGGGCCAATTATTTTTACATCAAATGATTGGCCCAAAACGTCGAGCCTAAAAAATGAATACTATGGATTTTCCGAAAAATCAAAGCTCTCAAAACCAACTAAATATTTCACATGAAATATGAAGCCATTTACTAAACTTAACCCATAAAATTTCCATTTGGCAGATATTGTAATCAATTTAGGTCAAAATACTTTCACTCTTAATTAATTTGCAAAATTTTTAAAAACTATTTGCAAAGTTTATTAAAATTTTGGTAAAATTAAATATATTTTCTTTTAAGAAATAGAAAAATCAAATTTTGAATTTTTAAAATTTGAATTTCTAATTTTTCATTAGTGGATGACTAATTTTATGTGGTTTAAAATCAATTTGTTAGAATTAATAATTGTTCAAAAAAATAATCTAATCACCAAATGTCCTCATAAATTAATTATCAAAAAAATATTGAATATACCAATTTTTCCATAATTAATATTTTCTTTCCATTCATTATCATATTTATTTTTAACAATAAATATTTTAAATATAATTATTCATTTTTGGCTTTCTATTAATTGGTGTATTCTTTCTAATAACAATGTAGTTGTGAAGTGTCCTCATAAATTAATTATCCAAAAAAGAAACTATATATATGAATTTTCTATAATTAATATTTTCTTTCCATTTATTACCATATTTATTTTTAATAGTAAATATTTATTAACTTATAATCATTCCTTGCTTGCTTTCTATTAACTGTTGTATTATTTTTTCTAATAACAATGTTCTTTCAACCTTTTCCATTATTATATTTTATTAATCATGATACATTTTTATAGTTTAATTATTTAATTGTTATCGACCCTTTGTCATAGAACTATGTTATCATCTACCAATAGATTATTAGGGATTAGATTTCCCCTCTACCAAGGTTGTAGTGCTTAAATCATGCACTTAATATAACTAAAGTATATAGATTATTAGAAGTTAGATTCCCCTCCACCAAAGTTGTAGTGCTTAAATCATGCACTTGATATAACTAAATTATATGATCACATTCAATTCTCTGCCTTTTACATAAAAATCATATAATACTAATACAAAATGTTGCATATTACACTTTTTTCAATATTATGTTTTTACATTTATCATTTATGCATAAAATTTTCATTCTCTTCAATATTATTTTTCCTATATTTATCAATTTACAAATGACTATCTTGAATTACGATCTTGTATTATTTATCCACATACTACATAGGTATGTTGGAAGCGAATGCACTTATTGATGCAATTCTAGATCCCATTGGCCCTACGTGGAGGATTAGGCACATTGGGGATGAGGGTATATCTAAGAGACTTGATAGATTATTGGTGAATCAAACTCTATACAATCATCTGGTGGGTATTAGATCTTGTATTATCCCTTCATTTATTTCTGATTATCAGCCAATCATGCGGGTGGGGAGAAAAAGAGGAGGATCTACCCTTTCAAATTTAATTTGAAATGGCTGCATATAGAAGATTTCAAGAACCTAGTTTATAGTTTGTGGAATGAGGTAATGACTCCTTCCCCGCCGAACTGTGTGTCATCAATTTTCCAGAAATTAAATCCCTGAAAAGAGAAGCTTGTTCATGGATCAAAGAGAAGAATGAGGAAGAACTTAAAGCCCTAAAATAGATAGACTACATACTCTGATATAATAATGATCCTCCAAACCCTCTATACTTTTTAGAATCATACAAAACCAAAATTATTGAGCTAGAGGAAAGGAGGAGTGCGATTCTTAGATCACAGGAAGAAGATATCTATATGCAAAGCCGAGAGATTTAGGTTAAGGATGGAGATAAGACTCCATATTCTTCCACATGCAATATAATCTCAGGAAACAATCTAACTCTACAAGGAAGATTAGGGATGCTACATGTTATATATATTCCACTCAATCGACTATAGAACAGGAAGTTGTTACACATTTTAAAGGGCTATACAAGACTCAGGAACATGATTATTCATCCCAAATGGAATATATTTCTCTTGTCCCCAACATGTTCTTCGAAGAGGATAACGAAAAGCCAGGATAACTGATTATGAGGGTAGGGTTGATAGAGATATTGAAGGATTGTGCGAAGGAAAAGAGTCCTACACCAAACGGGTGGGGGGTAGAATTATTTCACACTTCATTGAGTTGATGATGTGAGACCTCTCGTGATTGTTGAAGAATCAAGGATCCACTGATACATTTCAGGGGCCATCAATGCCACATTCATAGAACTGATATATAAGAAGGAGAAATCTGTGACCTTTGTTGATTATAGATCGATCTCTCATTGTAATTTAGTGTATAAGATGATATCAAAACTGATAGCATGCAAACTCAATTCGGTTTTGTCAAAGCACATTACTATTGAACAGTTTGGGTTTTTGGAAGGTAAACAAATACATGATTTTATTGGCATCATTCAGGAGATGACACACACAATAAAAAGTCGGAAGCAAAAATCATGTCTACTAAAGGTAGACCTGATTAACGCCCACGACTGCATAGATTGGGAATTCCTTAGAATGGTACTGATCAAAATAGGTATCTCCCCTATGAAAATTATTTGGATTATGACATGTATTACTACCACAAATTTTGTAGTCATTTTTTTTATTGACTAGTGGAATCGGCAATGGCAGTGGTATCGTACTCAAGTTACACGAGGTCGAATTCCACCGGCTGCCACTATAACCGCTAGGGGGAACCGCACAGCCCACAAGCACAACCCTTGGGTAAGATGAGACTTGAACTCGTGACCTGCACAATGACACGTACGACTTAGGAGACTGTCCACTGGCTAGGAGACCAAACCCCTACGGGCACTAATTTTGTAATCATTATAAATGGATTGCTGTCACAATTCTTCAATGCTCATAGAGAGTTGAGACAGGGTTGTGCTCTATCCCCTCTATTTTTCCTCCTTGTGATTGACTATTTAAGTAGAAAACTGTGAGAAGTGTGGGACAATGGCCATATTTCTGGGATTAATGTTTCCATACAACACACTATTACACATTTAATGTTTGTTGATGATTTAATATTTGGTGGGGAGCCCTCTAATGGAGAATGGATAAATACTTGAAGGATCATCAAGTCCTTTGGAATCGCTACAAGCTTATGATACAAAAAAGTTTTATCCAAATCCAACACACTTTCATGCTTAGCAAAAGTTTAAAAAATTACAGACTAATAGACTTAATTGCAAATCCCTAAGATCTCTTTTCAATAAAATCCCTTTTCTTTTTCTTTTAATTCTCTTTTAAAAAAAAAAATCACTTTAAAAAATATCCGACATATTTTTTCGTTTTTCTTTGAAACATAATTTTAGTTAAATTTGTTGTGTGGAATACAACTTTCTAGCTTTTCCAGCAATATAACACGCGTAGCATTTTTTCCAGCATTATAGTGGGCATGTAACAGATTGTAAAATGCATTATTGTGGCTTTCTTTAACAAAAAAAAAATATCTTCTCACCCAGACTGTAGGTATCGACATTGTGTCTCCCTTGGCTCTATTGAAACTCTTGGAAAATGTAATTCCTACTTTTCTTAGTTGTGACTTTCTATGTAAAGGAGTCTGTTCCTACTCTATAGGAGTGGTTATATCTATATGTCCTTAGTTTGGTGCATGGTTGAGATATTCTCTCAACCAAATGATTATGTCCAATATAGTTTCCCTATCTTGAGACAACACTTCTTGTATATGTAATATCATAATTGATCAATGTGTGTAGTTTGTAATATCAAATTTTATCTTGGTATCGAAGCCTGTGAGGGATTTTGTCTTGGCTGCTCATGGACCAGGGAAATAAGAAAGTATATGTGTATTGTTTTAGTTTTTTTTTATCCATCGATCAACATTGTGAGGGTCGAGGGAGGGTAGTGATCATTTTTATTAATTGGTGATCAAATTTTCAAATTGTAGGGCTGGTGTGAGTGATTGTTGGTATCACTGTTGTGGCTCATGTGAGCAAAGTCTATTGGCGAGATCTGTCGTGGTGCATCAAATCCCCCTTTGTCTGACCAATGTGAGCTAAGAATTTCAATTTGGGCTATGGATCGAATTTGTTCATGTTTGTGGCCCGCGTTTTGAGTGGAAGATTACCTGGAAGATTATTGCAGTCACTGGATAAAAGTTGCATTCATTCAGCCGTAAGTAGTAGTGAAGAGTCGCGATGTGACTGTGAATTGTAGATCTATTTTTTTTTTACTTTGAGTGATGTGTGGCTTGGCCTAGATGAATGTTCAAAAAACTCTGATTGCATTGGATCTCATTTGGTAGATCGGTTGTTGGTAATTGACGAGCGCGAGTGCAGATCCAAAGCGTGGCTGCTAAGGAGGGATGATTGATCTGCGTAGGCGGACCTCCATGGGGGTTGCTACATATGAGTGTGTGTGGAACTAGAGAGCCAGTGAACAATGGTGTTTGTGATTTTTGGAGGCCTGGTGAAGGTTTATTGACTTGGGTTAGACTGATGGAGAAATTATGGTTTGCATTGTTCAAGAGGACAATGTGTATTGGTCATATGACTCGATTCCTTGAGAACTTCATTAGGATCTAGTGTTTAACATCAACACTCATTGCCAAGAGGCATGCTAGTATCGAGACTTGGACATGGACTGGGAATGGGGTTGGCATTCGTAGTAACTCCCCCTTCCCTTTTCGATTGCAGTGTTAAGTGTTCGAGAGGTGTCTCATATATCTTTGTGGGGAGCCATTATTTTCCCCTAGAATCTCAGATCTGACCCTTCAACTTGGGATATCTAACAAGTGGTCATGATTGTACGGAGACATGGACTAGGACTGGGAATGGGGCTGACATTCATAGTATCTTCCCCTCCCCTTTTTAGTTGCAGAGCTAGGTGTTCGAGAGACGTCTCAGATCTCTTTGCGAGGAGCCATTCTTGTTCCCTCGAATCTCAGGTCTAATCCTTCAACTCGGGATCTCTGATAGGTGGTCAAGATGGGACTTACTTTTACTAAGATTTTGAGTCGGTTCTTTGAAAAGAAGGAAATGAACATTTTGATGGTTGGTCTCGATGCCACTGGTCAGACGACCATCTTGTATAACCTAAAGCTGGGAGAAAATGTTACGAACATCCCTACCATTAGATTCAATGTGGAAATCGTCGAGTACAAGAACATCAACTTCACTATGTGGGATGTTATGGGGTATGACAATATATGTCCACTACGGAGACACTACTTCCAAAATACTCAGTGTCTCATCTTTGTGGTTGATAGCAATGATAGATACCATGTTGTAGAAGCAAGGGATGAACTACATAGATTGCTGAATGAGGATGAACTAAGTGCAGTCAAAGTGACTTTTGACTACTATTCAATTTCTTCTATGGGTTTGGATATTGGAATTGTTATGGAGGTCACCAACTGTTTCCCATTCCCGAGGCAGGGAGCATAGAGGACTGTGGTGATTTGTTTTAACTACAAATTTGAAGATGCTTGAGTTGAACACACTCTAAATGGGTAGCTGGAAATTAATGGTCGAATCATAAAGGTGTTGGCGATCAAGTCGAAATGCAAGAATTTGGGGCTAATGTTCATGATTTTAATGTTGATTTTAATAATAAGTATGTCATGTCATAATACTTCTGGTTGTTATTGAAGTGACATTGGTATTACCAACTATTGTCACATCTTTTTGGTGTGTGTTGGAACTGGTCATTCCAACAATACAAAAATTTGCATGATATGATGAAGACATGACACTAAATATGGCATTAGAGGAGATGCATCATATATTAATGGATGATGGACAATAAAGTTTGTGTGAGTTTATGGAATAGACTCATGATCATGGTGTATTATGACTCACATATTGTAATTAAAACATATCTACATGTCATATATTGTTTTGTAATGGTTAGTTGTGGTCCTTCAAATGTTTTATGTACCTGTGGTAAGACCCAGAGATGCATGCATACCCTTTGTTATGTGTTCCCTCTATTAGAGAGTTTTGACAACCTAGAAGACTGTGTCATGTGGGATGGATACACTTGGGTGGGCCATATTGGTTTTAGACTCCATGAGGTGACATTTTATATTTAGGGGGAGTTCACCAAAAGGTTGGATGAACCATGTATGTGAAGGACTTCCTAGTAGACTCACGGTTACAGTGTTTTAGAACCCATGTATTCCGGTAGATGGTTGTTACTTTATATGGACATCGACAATTGCATTAACAAGGTACAAGGTGTAATTACCAGACTGTACCATATGTGATATAGATCTTGTAGATTGATATTGAGACAAGTAGTCATTAAGGGGGAGTGATGGAAAATGTAATTCCTACTTGTCTCAGTTGTGACTTTCTATGTAAAGGAGTCTGTTCCTACTCTATAGGAGTGGTTATATCTACATGTCTCTAGTTTGGTGTGTGGTTGAGATATTCTCTCAACTAACTGATTGTGTGTCCAAGATAGTTTCCTTATCTTGAGATAACACTTCTTGTACATATATGTAATATCATAATTGATCAATGTGTATATTTGCACTGTAAACTTTTATCTGAAACATCGCTCTCATATCAATTTGATAAATAGATGGGTTATATCTACATGTCTCTAGTTTGGTGTGTCCTTGATATATTCTCTCAATTAACTGATTGTGTGTCCAAGATAGTTTCCTTATCTTGAGACAACACTTCTATATATATGTAATATCATAATTGATCAATGTGTATTGTTTGCACTATCAAATCTTATCTAAAATATCACTCTCATATCAATTTGATAAATAGAGAGAGAATGAAACATAAACTTAACACGTTGAAATTCAAAGCCACTGTTCAATTACATTTCTTTCTTAATTCAATTGTTCAAATCTTACATGATTATAAATATCCAAGAAGAAAAATAAGGTTAACACACTCAAAACTCTAGCTATTGTTCAACTCTAACTGTTATTCAATTACATTGCTCGCTAAATTCAATTGTTCAAAATTTATATGATTATAAAGATTCGAAACCGCTAAAAATAGCTACGTTAATCTTTAGCTCTCAAGCTCATTGACACACATATTAACTTTATATAAATAACTCGAACACACATCACTATTAGCTCACTTACATGGATTAACTTTGTATAGATAACTAGAACACACACATCACTATCACCTCAGTGACACATACTATTCTTAATTAGGTTTCACGAGATGTATATCAAATATGTTTGGTCGTTTTAAATTTCACCTCAGTGACACATATACTATTCTTAATTAGGTTTCACGAGATGTATATCAAATATGTTTAGTCATTTATAGAAATTTTTATATTTTAAGAATAGAAATGTATTTAAAAGAAAAAATTATAATTGGTAATTGTGTTAGTTTACATTTTCACTAAAAATTTTAACTTTAAAAATGAAAAATTATTTTCAAGTGTAAAAATTTTGGTTAATTTTTCTAATCTGTAATATGCAAACTTTAAAAATATTTGGTAATAATATTGTTAAAAAAGGTTAAATTTTAATGTTTTTATATAATCCTTGAAATTTTGACAATTTTAAAATATACTAAATTTTTCCTATAAAGTTTGGGAAAATCATTTTTATACTAAATAGGAATTAGTTAGTTATTTTATATGAAATATGAAGCTATTTACTAAATTTAACCCATAAAATTTTCCTTCGTGAAAGCATAGTTTATTGTAATCAATTTGAGTCAAAATACTTTCAGTCTTGATTAATTTGCAAATTTTTAAAAACTATTTGCAAAGTTTATTAAATTTTTGGTAAAATTAAATATTAAAT
>APFE030646163.1:0-10323 GCA_000404065.3 Pinus taeda
ATTTAATTGCCAGCAATGCTATTTTGATTTTATGGTTGCATTTTAATTTATTTTGATTTCTTTTTACAGGAAAACAATGAAAGAAATATGGAGAAAAAGATCTCAGTCAAGGAGAATGCTCCAGCAATTGAAGATTGGAATTATGAGCAAGTAAAATTGAATTCAGCAAATTTCTCTTCAACAAACTCTCCTCTCCAAAATTCCTTCACAAATATTATAAATAACAGATTGCCGAATGGAATAATGGCTGCTCTCCTCTGCAATTTTAGAACTTCTAAAAGAACTATTTTAATTGGAATTTAGAGTTGTAGGAGAGAGGAGTGAAAAATCTCAGATCTGGGGATTATTGAGGATTTTCCCTTTGTATATTGAATTATGCATGAAGAACAAAGCTTGCACTATTGTGGCTCTAGTTTTAAAGGCAACAATTCAAGCAATGTAAAGGGCTGTTGGAGACCAAGGACAGAGGAATGGATGCAATAAAATTGGTATTTCTAATACTACTGTTTCAGATATCAGTTTTAATGTTATGGTGATATGAATGTGTCATTTTATTCATGTTTGTGCACTATTGTTAATATGGGTAATTTGTCATTATGTATCTCTGTTTTTTTTAGATTAATTTCTCATTTTAGAGTAACTATTTACTCTAAAATCTATCTTATGAAACCAATTTATTGAATTGTAATGTGTTGTGAACTATTTCCACATATCATTATTCAATTATTGGACTTATTGATTTGATAATCAATATCATTTTGTGAATTACTTCCTGAATGTTGTTGGTTTATTATTTCAGTTTTAAGGTCTCAATAGAATGTGTTTTGGCAACCATAATATCAGTTAATTGAACTACTTCATTAACTTTATATTCATTATAAACAAGACATATTTAAATCCCAATATTTTAATTATCTTGCTCTTAGTTGGGTTAGATCTATATCTACCTAATTAAGATAGGATTTAGATTAGTTTCTTTTATTTGTATCATAGAATAAGCTTGCATTTAGACTAAAATCTGCATTTTTAAGTCCTCTTCTCAAAGAGGCAAAACTTTAGTTGTGGCTTGGCTGAACCCAAATCAGCTTAAGGGTCACTCTCTTGCCTGATCAGCAAGAAGAAGTGATCTGATATCCCTGTCTATTGGTAGTTAAAGGTACATTATAAACCAATAGCAATAGGGAGAAGGTAACTGGACCTAGATGAATAGTCGGAGCCACCACACCAAACGGAAAAGGAGTTGCTTTTAAGGTCCGGACCGGGTGGTTATCCCCCAATGTTGTTGCAGCGATTTTCAAGGCATCAACAAGTTCCTAGACATTTCCTCGCTCGGCACAGCGTATCGATATGCTGTAAAGATTGAGCAAAATTTTAAATAGAAGAAGTGGGACTTTGTATGTGTGAATCCAAATCAACGAAAAGGCACCCCCAAACCACAGAATAAGGGACCAAGCCATGGAGGGGCTACCCAAGACAACCTACTGAAGCCACAAGCAAAGAACAACACCATGAAGACGAAGAAGGACACGAGAAAATGTTGTGAGTTCTATAATATCTCCACTCACAATACAAGTGAGTGTCAGGCCAAGCAGTCACTGGTGGTCGAGCTGAAGGCTTCCAAATCAGACACATGTTCAGACTCTAAGTTAGAACCCGCTAAGGGGACTGACAAAGGGAAGTAGATCATTAATTTGGAGCCCACTGCCACCATGGCCACCACAAAGATCCAAAAAACTGAGCCTCAAGATCTAGAGGAGGGGAGCCTCTTCCACTCATAGATGTGGGCGAAGGGTTCTCCACTGTAGTTCATTTTCGATAGCGGTAGCCAAAAGAACCTCATTTCAGCAGAAGTCATGAAGTGGCTGGGCCTAAAGACTACAACACATCCACAGTCGTACACCATCGAGTGGCTTCACAAGGACGAGATCTTCGCATCAACCAACAGTGACGCCTTCCCTACAACATCAAACCCTTCATAGATGAGGTACTATGTGACATTTCTCCTCTTGAAGTTTCTAATGTATTGTTAGGAAAGCCATACTTGTGGAAGTGACATGCTGTATATGAGTCTAGACCTCGCTCTGTGATTATTACTTTGGCTAATAAGTTGTAAAGGATAGTGGAGGTAGCCCCGCCTACTGTCATCTCTTTGATCACTACAAAGAAATGTAGTAAGATCATTTCCCAAACCAGGAAGTTTTTTTTCCTTATGATTTTCCCCAAGGCAAGAAGAAGGTTGTGGCCACAACTTCCAAGTAGGGCCCCTTTGCACAACAACAACAAATGGACAAGGTTGTGGAGGAGTATAGGGATATTTTCGCCTCACCCACAAGGGTACCTCTGCATTGTCAAGTCAAGCACTCCATCGATCTGACCCCAAGTGCATTGTTTCCCATTGAAACAATCTATTAATGCTATGACCTGGAGAATAATGAGATCAAGAGACAGATTCAAGAACTACTACAGAAAGGGCACATCAGGCCAAGCTCATCACGCTGTGGGAGCCTGATTGTATTGGTACAAAAGAAGGATGGGACCTGGAGGCTCTATATTGACTATCGGGTGTTGAACAAGTTCAACGTCTAGAATAGGTACCCAATCCCATAGATTTATGAACTTCTAAACTAGCTCAAGGGGGCTAAATATTTCATCAAGGTTGACTTGAAGTTATGTTATCACTAGGTGTCTATCGAACCCTTTGATGTGTGGAAGATTTCTTTAAAATCCAAGCAGGGCCTTTTTGAATGGTTGGTCATGCCATTCAAATTGACAAACACCCCTGCAACCTTAATGAGATTGATGGATGACATCTTGCGACCCTTCACTAATTCATTTGTGGTGGTCTATTTAGATGGCATTTTGATCTTCATCCAGAGTTGGGAAGAGCACCTCCACCATATTCGATAGGTCCTTCAAACCCTTCGACAACACAATATGTTCATGAAAGAGCCTAAGGAACGCCAGCTAGGTGTCCATCTTCCCTATATCCAGGGAAACACAGACAAGATTGCTCGGATCCTCAGAAGGTTTGATATCCCCTCAACCTTCAGGCCCCTCAAAACCATTCGTAATTCCCTTCGGTCGGTGAAAGATCCTGTTAATCCTATGGACATGAAGGGTGTTTATTTGATTCCTTTCTCATGTGGGACGCCCTATATAGGAGAAACAGGGCGCTCCATCCAGCAAAGAATCTACGAGCATGCAGCTGACCTGAGACATGGGAGAACTAAGTCTTCAGCCTTAGATGTCTGTATAGAGGAGGCCAAGGTTATTACCAAGGTGGCTCAGTTCCATCATCGGAAGTTAAGGGAAGCTATAGAAATTGAAAAAAGGCCTAACAATCTCAACAGAGATGATGGCTGGAAGGTAAGTAGGTGTTGGATCCCCACCCTGTCTTCTTAGTGGTTCTCCCCCCCCCGCCCCTTCGTTCTTCTATTGTGCTTGCATCGTTCCCCCTGAAGCCTTCGGTTTCTTCCTCTTCCACCTTGCTCTAGGGTTTCCTTGAGTTTTTCTCCTGTCCTTCGCCTCCTGTATCTCTTTATCGCTCTTCCAAGTTGTTTTCTTTCTGGTCGTATAGTATAATCTCCTCTATTATATAAATTTGTATATAGACATATATAGCAGAAGATTGTATATTCTCAGTTACGGGTTTATGAGTATTATTATTAATTTTATCTTTCTTCTTATTTTAGATATATGCATTTTCATATATACATATATATATATATATATATATTATATATATATATATATAATTTCAGTGATTATTCTAATTTGATTTTATTCAGTTGTATGATTCTTACATGGATGGGGGACCTTCACTTGCTTGGTTATTTTATTATTTAATGCACTCATTAGGTTATTATCAGTGGGTAGTTAGTTATTATTTTCTTGGTTCGAATTTTATTTATTTTATTTACTTCTATATTTTTATCTTTACCATATTATTATCACTACTAGTTTTATTTTATTTTGTTTTGTTTTATTATTTATTTATGTATTTATTTTCTAAGCAATCTAATCATCTCTTTAAATTAACGTTAAAAAATTATGGTATGTCTAATATCTCTCTTATCTTAAACAATCTTTAGTATTCTAATAAAATAAATATATATATATATATATATATATATATTATATATATATATATATATATATATATATATTTCTTATTATATAGATAGTTATCTTATTAAAATAATTAAATTATTTAATAAACATTCCTATTAACTTTTAGAGTTTCTTGATATTTATAATAATATTATTAATTAATAAATTTAATACAAATTAACTTAACTTTTTATAATAACCTTCATAATTATTAATTCTCTTCATTTACCTTAACAAACTAATTTATATATATATTTAGTAGATAAATTAATAAATGAATAATTTAAGGCTTTAAACTTACCAGTAAAATTATATATTTATTTGTATCCTAACAACCGATTACCATTATTAATATTGACTAAGAATGGATATTATTAAATTAATCATTTATATAATAGTAATAACCTTTATAATTATTTTAGTTTTGATGCTATTCTCTTAAGTTTTAATTGTACCTAACTTTACGTATTTATAGAAATAGATTAATATATTATTAATCTTAAGATTATTAAAATAAAAAAATAATATTAAAGTTATTACTATAATTTTGACCTGGCCCTTGTGTCAAAATTAGTCGTTAATTAGCCGTTATGTAGCCGTTGGAGTCTCTGCCCAGTCTATTTAACATGCTAGGCTAGATTTGTTTCTTCAACTTGTCCTGACGATGAACCACACTAGTTGGTTCGAAACGCATCGACAAAGGTCTTTTTCATGTGATTTATACCGAAGCTCTTCTTATAAACACAATATGTGTTCTAACTTGGAGAAATGCACCTCTGGATTGACCCAAGTTCAATATCTAGGATACATCATTGATGAGCAAGGTGTACACGTAGACCCATCCAAGATACAAGTCATTCGGGATTGGCCATCCCCATCCACTCTAATAGAGCTCCATATATTTTTGGGTATTTCTAATTTCTACCATAGGCTCGTGTTGGGGTTCTATCATATCACTTGGCCTAAGGGCGAAGCGAAAGAAAATTTATTTTGGTTGGAAACCAAACAACGAGCATTCTCCGAGTTGAAGAATCGGCTATGTTCTACACCAGTTCTCACATTACTAGACCTGCAACAACCATTTGAGATTGAGCCAGATGCCTTTGACTCTGATATTGGTGTGGTTCTTAGTCAACATGGGAATCTAGTGGCTTACCATAATGAGACACTTTCAGACACAGTCTGAAAGTACCCCACTTACGAAAAAGAAATGTATTCCATTCTGCAGGCCTATCATCAATGGAAGCATTACATTCTGGGGAAGGAAACGGTCATCCACATAGACCACCAACCTCTACTATTTATACAGACACAAGGGAAGTTGCAGAACGATCGCCATCATAAATGATCCACCTATATGCAACAATCCATTTGAACATTAAGTATAAGAAGAGCAGAACCAATAATTTCTCTGATTACCTCAGCCAACCACTGGTCATTGCGCTAATAATTGTGCTTGACTCCTGTAAGCATGATACATTGAGGTAGCGACATCTTTACAAGAGTGATCCAGAATTCAGCAGCATACTAGACACTCCTAGAAGGGAAGCAAGTTCCAATTTTTCACCATCAGGATGCACTATTATGCCACTTGGGACACATATCTGTTCCTTCAAGCGAGCGTGCGAAGATTATCTTGGAGGTGCACTACAGTCGGGTCACTGGATGTTTCAGAGTAGAGAAAATAATGGCAGTATTACATAAGTATTTTTATTGGCTGTAAATTTGTCATGATGTTGGGAAGTACATTAGATCTTGCACTGCCTACACCATTGACAAACCAACCATCAAGAAGCAAGGCATGTATACTCCTCTACCTACTCCCAGTCGCCCTTGGGAATCTCTCTCCATGGATTATATGTCGGGGCTTCCTTCTACTAAGCATGACAATGATTGCGTTCTCTTGGTCAATGACAGATTCTCTAAGATGGCCATCATGGCAGACTGCAAGAAGAGTATCACAATAGAAGCCACCACTAAGCTCTTCTTTGAGCGAGTGTGGGTACACTTTGGGATCCCACAGTCCATTATCTCATATCAAGACATTGGATTCCTGAGTGCATTTTGGTCAAGTCTTTGGTCAATGGTTGATGCCAAACAGAGGTTGTCAACAGGATGATCATACACATTCTGCGCATGTACAACTTGAAGAATCCACACACATGGGATGAAAGTCTCCCCTATGTCCAACACAGTTACACCAGAGCCCTCCACATCTCAATAGGACACAACCCCTTTTAAGTAGGGTTGGGATTTCAACCATTATGCCCCATTGATGTGTCCATACCATTTGTAGCCACTCAAGTAGATTCGGCTCACGTGCATTTCGAAGCTAAAAGGGCTAACAACTTCATTGAGTGCATTCAACACATCTGCTAATAGGGCCATGATATGATGGACATAGCCAATTCTAAGTACAAGAAACTCCATGATCAACATCAAGTGTTGCACAAGTTCTATGTGGGCGACAAAATTTGGCTTCATTTGTAGATGGAGAACCTTGCTAGACCCCACCTCAAGCTTCTCCTTCTTTGATACGGGCCATACACCATCACCAAGGTCGTCAGTGACAATGCCTTCGAGCTTAGAATCCTACCATTCCTTGTTCTGCACCTAGTGTTCAATGTAGATCACCTTCATCCATACTTTCCACCATTGTTGGACACATCTGACATTGCAAAACAACTCAAACCAATAGAGCTCAACTGGAACTGCATGGAACAGGTCATAGCTCATTAGATCATTGACACACAGATCAAGAACACTCGAAAATAGAGGATACAACTATATCGAACTGTCAAAGCATGCCAACTCCTTCACCAGGGCAAGTGGTTCACTAGTGACCAAGTTCAACAAAAATTTCCTTACCTCATGGAGTCTCTGCATGCAATGGGGACCATTGCTTCCTAAGGGGGAGGAATGATCCAGATGGATATTGGTGGCCACTCGCCTATTCGACCTAGACCGCCCACTTAGTTTCATTTTTTTCCTTAATTGTAGCACAATTTACTATTTTTGGCGTTTTTCAAGTCCTGAACTTATGGAGCCGTTTTGAGGCCCTAAACGACGTTTTTTTTGGAAAAGTTGCTTCAACGATTTCGATAACAATTGCATCAACAACTGTATTCCTCAGAGAAATATTTCCATCGAGGTATCATATGCATCAAACATAGATAATATGACCAAGTTACAACCCCGAGAAGTTGGCTCCCCCACTGACCCCAACGGGGCCCATAAAATCTTGGTGTTACATCTCCTCGGGTTATGGTTTTGGTTGTTTAGGGTTTTCTCTTATATTTAAATAATAAAAAGGCCCTTGAGCCTCATTGTAACTTAGTTCAGAGGCATGTAGCTTCCACATCTCTTCTTAGAGATAAGCTACCATTGCCCGAGCTATCTTATTTCCATTATGTTTGTAAGCATAGTACATTATTTTTATATTAATGAAATGAAGTGTTTTTTTGCTGCATCTATGTTTTTATGATTATATATGTAAGTTGTTGCATTCCTATTTAAGTTCCTATCACCATTCCATAAAAAAATAACAACATGCAATACCACGCATGCCAAATCTAGCAAGGAAAACATACATGCAAATCGATACCTGCAAAGAATCTTGTTGTAGCTACTTGATCCTGCTCTTCCTTGCTTGCTCCTTCCTTCCTTTTGCATTCTTTACCATTATTGATCCAATGCCAAAGGGCTCCAAGAAAACTCTAAGTGTCCAAGAGTGAGAGAGAGAGATAGAATACTGAGAGAGCTCCAAAACTAAACTGATAAAAGGTTACAAATTGATCCTTAGAAGCCTTTTTATCAATTAGGCCTCTATTTACTTCATTTTCCATTATTTTCCTTCATTTTTCACCTCACATGCAACCTCTGACTTTTCACCTTCTTTTTATTCTAATTTCCATTATTTTCATAAAATATTGTGCCAAAAATGCCATTTTGCCTTTACAAAGCCTTAGCCATTGTGTTTGCCAATTTATGTAGCCATAATAAACCAAATTAACACCCACTAGGATATTTTACCCAACATTTAGCTTGGAATAAGTGTCCCATCAACTGTGGTTATTATTTTTCCTTTATTAACTTTTATTACATGGATTTTTCACCAAGTTTGTTACACGTTATTACATGGAATTTTGACGAGGGTTGTTACTGTAATGGCATAGTCTAACTGATAGATGGAATGACCATTTTCAGGGTGGGCGTTGAATCCATTTATGCATTCAAAAATGTATTTTGAACAAAAAAATATCTTGAAATTGTATTGCCATATTTTGGTGAATTTCGGTGAAAAAGGTTATTTCGTCTATAAGTTAGACTATGCCTTACAATGATAGCCACACATAGAGGATTGCGATTAATTTTAAAGATAGTTATGTCCTTTTTCTTTTAATTTAATTATCACAAACATAAAAATTAATTGGTTAATAAACATGAATAGGTATCAATTCATGGTATGCATCCAAATACTTACCTCATGATACATCTCACATTGCCAACATTAAAAAATAGTCATAAAAATTAACTCAATTATAACTTTATTTTAAATTATTATTATTATCAAAGAGATTTAATATGAGTTAAACATCTACACACACACACACACACACACACACACACACACACACACACATATATATATATTAAAAAACATATAACAACATCATTTTGTTATGGACCAATATCACATGTCCAAAAAGTCATAACTCATCTTATAAACAAAATTTTAATTAAATTTAAAAGAAAAAATGACATAACTAGTTCTAAGATAAATCTCAACATGCTATCTTGAGTGTTGTTAAAAATATTTCATGTATATTCTTGAAAGGTTAATTCCTTACTTGTTTTATTAACATTAATGACCCAATGACTAAGCAAGAGCATAGACGTCTTGTATTCACCACTAACAGAATGAAAACTCCATGGAACCATCTTGTATTCACCACTAAGAGATTGAAAACTCCATAGAACCACCTACTCCTAGAGCTTAATCAATACAAGCTAAGCATGAGGGTGGTGAGGGTGTTAATAGCCCACCTCAACCCTTACTTGACTATCTATTACTTATTGATACATGTGTTATCCTTACTTGACTACCTATTACTTACCTATTACTTATTGATAAAGACGTTAAAATTATGGAAGTCCTATTCTAAAATAGACACGCCTATCACACAATTAAAATTTTGAAATGTGTTGGGATTTTTTGGCATGTGGTATTGATAAACCATGGCATTGTAGCAAAACTTATTTATAAATTAAAAATTTCCACTTCTTAAATAAAAAATATAAAAAATATTTTGAATGTGAAATGTGCTAGGTCTTTTTAATAATAAATATAATAATAATATTAATTTAGTTAATTTTATGATTTAGTAAAATGTCATCTAATCAATAGATAAAATGGTCTTTCCCTTAGAATATGGCAGTACAATTTCTGAACAGATTCTGATTTCTTATTGTTTAAAACACAATTTTCAATGAATAAATGGATTTAACACCCTAGAAAATCCCACAATACTTGAACTTTACAAATTAAATAGCTTAAAGTTATGATCCTTAAAAAGATCTGCCAAAATTTGGCCAAATTGACTAGAAAAAAATCCTCCAAAAAAAAGTCATTTTAATTATACCACCTTAACCTTGGATTTACGAAGCCCCTATAGAGATCTAATCTCCTTTCACTCTAAAATAGGTTTGCATGTCAAGGTATTTTATCTCTCTAGGCTCGACAAATCGAATGTTAAGATGGATCTATGAAGATTTAATTTCCCCCTTTAAATAGGTTATGTTCCACATGAATACCATGGGTCATTTTTTATTTGTATTATTATTTTCTCTTATAAGATTTATTTTATTTTATTTTTATTTTATTTTGATAGAGTTAAAATGTTTACATTACATTATCTTATGGTACAACTCTACCATACTTAATAAATATCTTAATCTATATCATAAATATACAAAACTTAACGTAAGTGGTGTTAGCCTCCTGCTGCAGCAGGTTACTCATATTTCATGATTGACATTTTATAGAACAAATATGTCATACTTTGCATGCTGCAATGCTCCATATTTGCTAAATAGCCACCAAGCAAAGAAGGCTACTCAGAGTTCATCTAACTGCTTTTCCAAATTTTGAGAAGTTATTCCAGTTTTGTACAATTTTCAGCTAAAGGGAGGTCCAAACAGCTTAATCTTGGT